>OVAX01001371.1:0-46795 GCA_900406405.1 Lepidium africanum | reverse complement strand
AACTCTCTATGGGAAAAAGAGTACAGACTTCGTCACCTAAGTTACCTAATTATCATTACCCAGAGAAGTCTTCAAGATGGAGATGTTGAGNGTCACCTAAGTTACCTAATTATCATTACCCAGAGAAGTCTTCAAGATGGAGATGTTGAGGACTTGTGCAGCTGGTGATGAGAATGATCCTTCGGCTATGAGTGAGTGAGCTTCCTTAGCCAACTCCTTAGCTCTCGAACGTGTGATTAGTCCCACCAGCTCCGGTTCATCCTTAGCTTTAGCTTCCGCACTACTCACGATCACATCACGAGATGTGCAAGTACGTCTGCCTTTAGTGGACTTACCGCCCACCCCTAGACTAAATGCCACTTGCAAATAAATATTTCCTTTGTCCTAAAATAATTAATGTTTTAGGAAGAAATATCAAATTTTCTTTTGGTCGTATTTGTATAAACTATATGATATTTTTAATTTTCAAGCAAGATTAATTATATTTTTTATTTGTTATGACTATTTATATTCTGCAAATTGTTTTTTAATTAGTTGAAAAATTATTAATTAGATTAAAAATAATATTTTAAATCAAATTAATATAAAAACTAAATGATTTCTTAATATGCATATAAAAAAAATTAATCATCAATTAATTTGGGATAAAAAGAGTTTATAGCAATATATCAATTACTCTAAAATTTACTTTTTTTTCAGCAAAATCTCATATTAATAAACTACCTTTAGATAGATTATTATGAAACTGCCTACATTAGCTATAATGTTTAAAAATAACATATTTAGCTCCAAAACGACTTCATTTTTTTTACTTTCTATTGAACTACTAAAAAAATTTAGTTTTATAATTATCAATAAAAATCGCAACCAAGATTATAGTTTTAATCCTTCTATTATGCACGGGTTTGATTTTTATATGTAAATTTATTAATTATATATATATATATTTGATATATATACTAAAACTTAATCTATAATTTATAGTGATGGTCATTGTTGTACACAAAATATTTTTTTTTATCTCTGTTGATTGAGGTATTGATGCATTACAATTTTTGTATATAAACTTTTTTGACTCGTGTCATTTAAGTTTTTAGACACATATTCAATTTGTTCTTAGACTTGTAATTAATTAAGGTTCTTGACCTGCATTCATTTATGGTTTTAAACTCGTATTCATCTAGAGTTTTAGTTCTACATTCATTTAACATTACAGTTTTATTATATATAGAGATTAGAAAAATTCTTAATCATTATAAAAATATGCAAATAAATAAATTATTAGTAACATACATTAAATCAATGAAAATCAAATCTTAATTAGCTAGAGATTCTTTTTTAAACCAACAAAAATCAAATCTTAATTGTTTAAGTTTCCTTTTTTTAACAAACAATATTTAAATCATAATTGGTTAGAGACTCCTTTTTTAACCAACGAAAATCAAATCTTAATTGGTTAGAAATGCATTTTTAAACAAACAAAAATCAAATCTTAGTTGGTATAAGTTCCCGTTTTTAACAAATGAATTTCAAATTTTAATTGGTTAGAGACTCATTTTTAAACCAACAAAAATCAAATCTTAATTGGTTAAAGTTTACTTTTTAATTGTATATTTTTATTGAAATCGAATTAAAACAAATAATTAGTTTTTAAATAATCTTATCTAAACAAAAAATAAATTAATTAGTTAAAACAATTCGACCAATCAAAACAAATCAAGGGATTTACAATTTCTATTATATTACTACAAAAATATGGAAAATCTTATTGCTACTGTTTTATTATAATAGAGATACAAAAAATCTTATGGTTACGATTTTATTATAATAGAGATAAAACTGAAATATTTTGTAAAAAATTAAAACATTAAAATTGGCGAAAATAAAAAGAAAAATATGAAAAACTAAGTACATCATATTAGGATTATGAGAAATTTTTTAATAGATATTGATTAGGATTATGAATATAATTATTGTATGACAATACCCTAAATAATCTCGTGATTGTGTATTGATGTTATACGCAGTTTGTTAGATGCTTAAATNACAATACCCTAAATAATCTCGTGATTGTGTATTGATGTTATATGAAGTTTGTTAGATGCTTAAATATTAAGTAATGTTATTTAACCTTAGTTTAAGAGATTATTGGCAAGTTATATTAATTTAACTATATTCAAGAGATTAGAATTATAATTGATTAATAACTTTTACTAAAAGATAATCTCAAAGAACACATATAGGCGAAAATGTTAAGTTTGTTGGTGTTAATATTAGTTAGATTACAAAAAATAATATTTAATCTAGATAATAATAATTAATTAATTAGTTATAGAATCTTATCAAGATTAAGATATAATTACGTGACAAATATTACGTGACAATATTTACTAGTAATAATATTATATGGTATTTAAGTTAATATATATAGAGTTATAATATTGCCATTCATTAAAAAAAAATATAAATAAAAGTGAGAGAATAAGTGATAAGCAAAAGCGAACGTGGCAAAGAATCTGTGGCTAAAAAGCTAATCAAAATCTCCAACTCTCTTCTTATTGGATAAGAGAAGTATCCAGAAGTCTTCATTTCTATTGGTTCTTCTTTACTCCTTCTATAATCCCAAAAACCATCTCACATACTCTTCAAATTCTCTCCTTCATCTCCAACTCTCTCCGATCATCAGAACAATGGCAGCAACTATGGCGACTTCAGCCAAGTGCATATCCCTAAACCCATCTCCACCTAAACTCCAAAATCCAACCAAACCCATCTCCTCCAAACCCTTCATCACCCTCCCAACTCCATCAAAACCTATCATCTCTCTCGCCACCACAAGCACTGCCTTAGCTGGAGCCGTCTTCTCCTCCCTTAGCTACTCTGAGCCAGCTTTAGCCGTTCAACAGATCGCTCAGCTCGCTGCGGCTGAAGCCGGTAGTGACAACCGTGGCTTAGCTCTTCTTCTCCCCATCATTCCAGCCATCGCATGGGTTCTTTTCAACATCCTTCAGCCAGCAATTAACCAGATCAACAAGATGCGTGAGACTAAAGGAATCGCTGTAGGTTTAGGTATTGGTGGTGGTCTTGCAGCCTCCGGGCTTTTGACTCCACCACCAGAGGCGGTTGCAGCAGCGGAAGCGGCAGCAGCGAGTGGTTCAGACGGAAGAGGACAGTTGTTGTTGATTGTGGTAACACCGGCTTTACTTTGGGTTCTTTACAACATATTGCAGCCAGCTTTGAACCAACTTAACAAGATGAGGTCTGAGCAGTAAAATCTTATTATATAAATATTGTTATTAAGTATCTTCGGGATTCAAATGTACAATTAATCCTATGTTTTATGGACAGTTTTATATTTAAATTTTGGACTAATATCGTTTCTCTCGTCGCCTACTACTCTACTCTATTTACTGTAACTAGGTTGCATTTTTTTTTGTCAAACAACTAGGTTGCATTTATCCGGCATCATTATGCTTATGAGTTCGTAAACACAATCTTTATATCAAAATCTAAAAAGGCTATTGTTTTTTAAGAAATTTCAAACAATATTTTTGGGTTATTGAGGTCATTGACTTCTAATTATCATCATTTATCCTACATATGTTTGGTTTTTCTAATCTAAATCAATATCCAAGTTCTTTTTCATAAGAAAGAAAAAATAAAAGCCTTTAATTTATCGAAATGTGTTGTGCTCCTTGTTAATTTCAAACATTCTACATCGAATCAGAACATTGGAAGAGAACAATAATGTAGTTTAGCGACTGTAATGATCTATAGATGAAGAATGCCGCATTTTTATGTACAAATATTATTAATTGGGATTAAAAAGATCCAAATTAACGCTGATTAAGATATCAATGAAACTGAATCACTTGAAACATGTAGTACGTGACTTTCAAGTGACTAGTGCATGTAGTAGTAGCCAGATGAATTTATGAGTTCTAGACTTTTAACTAACCGGTGATTTGTTGTTGAGTTCTCAATTCTTGCCTCGACTGAGAATTGTTTTTGGTAGACTTATGTCAATCATTTCGTGTCACGTGTGTACTGTTAAATAGGCATGGACACATGAGGTGATACATTGAAATTTTGGTATCTAGTTGAATTCGAATATCCGAATTCCAAACAAACAAATACACTTTAGGAAAATAGATACCGGCGAGCTACCCAAAAGTATAATATCCAACTCCGTGAGTTTGGATGTGTGTTTTTTCAGATATGTTTAAGTTAACAGATATGAATGCTTAGTCTTTCGACTATTAATAATGGTTTGATTAATCATGCAATAAGATGGTCACATGGGTTGATTGCCTAACTATCAGTGAATTACGGTTACTTATAATAAACAACCACTCCACGTGACATAACGTCTGTTTTTGGGCTATACAGATGATTCATTTTACCGTTGACAATATGACAAACAGAGCAAACTATAGAGGTGAGCATTATTGTTGGAATGCTACCATTCAATCTTGTTTGAATAAATAAATAAAACGAGAGAGTATAAATTATTCGTGTACGTTGGGTTTTCTAAATTAAGGAACCATAGAAAACTAAAGCTTACAAGTCTTACAAAGATTCAGAACACAAGCTTTCAAGAAAACCAACAACTACAGAAGAAACATGTAGTAACTTAAAGCTCTCAAAGTTTCATTCTTTTTTATTACTGGAGTCTTTAAGTAGTCCCTTCTTCCGAATCTGGAGGCACCTTTTAATGTTAAACGTTTCAAAAACACTTTCGGGCAATGCAGAAACAACTGCACCCATTACAGCATGAGGCCAGTACGGTGTGCATTCTGATTCATAACCTATGAACCGCACTGCTGCCTTTGCGTAACCCTCTGGTGATGCCACTAAGAAGGATGCTTTTCTTATTTTAGTCATCTTTGTCGCAACATACAAAGGAACCTGTGGAAAAAACTCAACCAAATTAGCCATAAATCAAGACTTCATAAGTTAATTAATCATTGTATTTGTGACTCATTAAGTTGTTTTGGTAAAATACATCTCCACGCTCAGCAAATGCACAAATGGAAAGTGCTACAGTTCGAAAATAATCTTTGGCGTAAGGATGGTACATCCTTAAACTGCGTAAGTTTAATCATCTACCACAACACAATTTTCTAGTTTTGAAATTCTTTCACATAATCAGAAACGAGATATAACATCATAGAAGCATTAAGTAAAGAGACGTATATGGCGTTAGTTCCTCATTTGTAAAAACCACTAAGCGTAAAACTAACAAGATTCATCAACCTTCTAGTCCACTAACAGAGACAGAATCAGAAAACCATGAAAGGATCGCATATTCTAGGATTTCCAAAAACAACCATCAGTTCATCTAGGGATTCAAGAAACAACGTTTTACAAAATTTCCTATCTAGATTATCACACAGCACTTATGCTACTACTTTAGATGAGGCAAAAGCTTAACTTTAATAAGCCAAGAGCTAGAAGCCTAACAAGATAACATCAGTTTTACTCATTGCTTAATCCTATTTTGTTCTTACAAGGATAGAGTAGATTACTAATATCTTTAAAAAATTCCAAATCTCTTTCTCAACACAATAATATCAGGCAAATTCATGTCACCAGGAAAAATGCTTCAAGAAAATTCACCTGGCATTGAGCATGAATCCCACTTTTCTTATACTCAACATTGAGACACTTAGTGAATTGATCCACATACCTGAGACAAAAAGAAACAAACAATGTCACTACTTTATGACCACTCAAAGCAATCAGATTGTAACAAAAACAAACAATTCACAACGCAATGAAAGAAGCTGCCTTACGTTTTACAGCCAGCATAAACAGTGTAGAAAGGATAGGAAGGGATAAGAGAAGCAGCACCGGAACCCATATTAATAATAGCACCTCGCTTCCTCTTTAGCATATTAGGCAACACAGCATGAGTAACTTTGGTCGTTCCTTCAACATTGATTTTAATCAGATTATTGATTAACTCTCCATCAATTTCATGAAAGTACTTAGCGTACGGATACGACAATCCAGCGTTGTTAACCAAAATCCCAACTTCTAAACCTTCAATGGTCTCCTTAATCCGTTTCACACCTTCATCAACATCACCAGAGAAATCCATCACCACGGTTTTGATCTGAACGTTATTGTACTTGGATCTGATTGAATCAGAGACATCTTTGAGCTTGTCTGGATTACGAGCGACGAGTACGAGGTTAAGCCCTTTCTGGGCAAATTGAAATGCAAAAGCTTTACCGATTCCATCGGTGGGTCCGGTGATGATAGCCCAGGATCCGTATCGACGTAGATTTTTGGCGGGTCGGAGGAAGTAGATGTAGAAAGATCTGAGGAGTGTGAAGATGAATTTGAAGATGGAGATTGAACCAAGAACGAAGAGAATGAGAAGCCAAGTGGGCTGAGATTTGAAGTAAGTACAGATCTCCATGAGAAGAAAGAGAGACTCAGGTTTTCTGGGACAAAGGATGTGGAATTTAGGGATTTAAAGGAGAGAGGAAGAAGAAGAAGAATTAAATTGTGGAGAGCGGAAAAGACAAAAGTGGATGGAGTTAGATGAGCAGAAAACCACCGGAATTAACTACTCCCTCTGTTTCTTCTCACCTTTTTCCCGATTTCTTCAATTTCATTTTTTTTTTCTTCTCAAATTTTCTTTTTTTTACGTGAATACGAAGTCTTTTTTTCTGCAAAAACAATTTTCGAAATGACTGTTGTCGATTGCAATATTGCAATATAACCTTTCAAGTAAAATAAATGTAAATCAATATATCAACTCTAAAACCAATGTAATATAGCATTTATACAAAATTTAAAAAGGTATTTACGACTCTATGCGATAGATTATAAGAATTTTAAGAGTAAATTTGGATTCTTTACCATCAGAGCTTTGATTTTATACATTATTTACCATAATTTTGAAAAGTTTATACTAATGACCGAGGAATATTGCAATATGTGGTTATTATTTTTTTCTTTCAAATTCTAATTTATTCACATTGATGCATCATTGTTTATAAAGTTATATAGAAATTGAGTACAAGTATAAAACAATCTTCAATGATCCTCTTGTTAATTTAGACACTCTTTAGCTAAATAATCTGCACTAGAATTATTTCCATGGGTTGTATAGACAAATTGAATTGACTCAAACATGGGCAACCAGAGTTTTATCGTTTGAACATAATAATCTAGCCGCAGGTGAAACTCCATACTGTTGAGTAATTGTACCAAAGTGAGGTTATCTCCCTCAAATTCTACATTTCGATAGCCATGAGCCTATACATATTGTATAGCCCTAATTAATGTCGTAGCCTCTGCCTTAATCACCGAATGTCGTCCTTGGAATTGTCCCATGCCATAACATTGTACCGTGGCTGTTGCGTAATAACTAACCCAAACCCGAAGCTTGTAACCCTTCAATATTGGAGGTATCGTAATTGCATTTAACCCATACTCTACTTGGTTACTACCATGTGCGGACAATTGATGATCGAAGCGGTGGTGGATTTGTGTCCTGTATTGTCGCATTAATCCATTCAAGAACATCATGTGTGGCATTATTATAAGTATCCATCAGCGTATAGTCATGCTGTGAGTAGAATAAAGTGTTCCGACTTTTCCATATGCGCCACAGAAGCCAAAAAAGGTAGTAGTCTGAAATGTATTGGAAGTCTCTGTTGATTATAGTGGTTGATGAGATATGATAACTTGTGTGTAACAGAGATATGCGGATTGTTGAGTGGACCTAAAGGTATTTCGGCTAGGCGCCAAACAGCCAGAGCATAATGAAATGTAAAAAAACAGTGATCCGATGTTTCAAATGTCGAACAACATCGCAAATAAGTGGAGGCTATAGTAAGTTGACAGGCTTGTAAATTGCTTTTGAACTAATCCGCCAGAAGAAATGATTTAGCTTTGGTGCTATCTTCAGTGACCAAATACCTTGAGCTAACTCTGGATGGGGATATAACGGAGGTTGAGAGCTATAAGTGTTTTCCAGGTTTCTAGCTAACATGTAACCCGATTTAACATAATAAATACCCGTGGGTGTAAGACTCCAAATAGGTCGATCACGGGTATAAAAAAATGGGAGGAAAATTTTACCAATAATAGCATGATCTTGTTCATCAATCATCTGGTGCCATTTCATATAGTCCCTCTGTTTTGTTGTAGATCATATCAGATTAGATACCTTAAGTGCAAGATCAAATGGTGGAAGGGGCTTCATTGGTTGCAGTGGAAAAGTTGGTAGCCAATTATCAAATCATATCGATGTTGATGTGCCATCTCCAATAAAATATGTAGTCCTCGATTGAGGAGGTCAAACCGAAATTGTAAGGACTGCCAGCCATACAAGGATCGTTGTATTCAACATGATGTTAACATATCTCATCGGGTAAAATATCAGAATTTTAGAACACGGTAAACCAAACTTCTCTGATTTTGTAAGATTTTCCATGCTCTGTTTGCCAAAAGCGCCTGATTAAAGTGTTGTATATTACGGAAACTTAGTCCGCCTTCCTTTTTGGATGCAGTCAGTCATGATCATGCTACCCACGAGATTTTTTTTAATTATGCGTAGATGAGCCCCACTGAATCGTGCCACCATCCTATTAATTTTTGAACAGAGTCTAACTGGTAATTTAAAACAGTGCATATAATAGGCTGTCATCGCATATACCATCGCTTTAATAAGTGTCCCTTTTCCAGCTGTGGAAAGATACTTGTTTTGCCACCTATTTAGACGTCGTTCAACACTATCGACCATATATTGGAACATTGCTTTCTTGTTGTGACCAAATTATTCCAGTAGACCTAAATATTTTCCAGCTCCTCCAATATTTGGGATTCCCAAAACATGTCACATTCGATCATTTGTTGTTTGGAACACTTTAGCACCATATGTTATTGTTGATTTGTCCAAATACAGTTGTTGTCCTATAGCTGTAGCGTAAGTCTCCACTATTGATTTCAAACATGTAGCATTTGAAAAATCTGCTTTGAGGAAATACAAAGAGTCGTCCGCAAATAACAAGTGTGACACATGTTGTCCTTGCCTTCCTAGTTGTATGCCATTAAGCGCTCCAAATGTGCTGATTGTAAAAGTGGACTCAACACATCAACACATAAAATGAAAAGATAGGGAGAAAGTGGGCCACCTTGTCTTATTCCTCGCGTTGGTGTAAAATGTTGATACAGACTTCCATTGACAAATACCCAATAAGTAACCGTATTAAGACATCCCATAATCATTTGTATCCAAATCTCCGAGAATCCTTTCTTGCGCATGACAGCCTCTAAAAAATTTTATTTAATGCGGTCGTAAGCCTTACTGACATTTGTTTTGATAGCCATGTATGTACTAGATATGAGTTTGTTTGTCCGAAGAGCATGAAATACCTCATGTGCAATCAATACATTATCCAAGATTTGGCGACCCGGCACAAAGGCTGCTTAATTATCACTAATCAAACTTAGAAGTGCTTATTTCATTCGATTAATTAAAATTTTAGAAATCACCTTATATGAGATACTGCAGAGGCTAATAGGTCAGAATTCTTTCATTGAGCGAGGCTTTTTCTTCTTGAGAATTAAATAGATATTTGTGTGATTCCACCAATCTGGCATTTAACCTGTTGAAAAATAATCTTGAATATGTCGTACCAACATCGGTGCCACAAAATCCTAGTAATATTTATAAAATCCCGCCGTAAAGCCATCAGGCCCTGGTGCTTGATGTGATCCAATAGAAAATAAAGCTTTTTTATTTCTTCCGTTGTAACATCACACAGTAGCTAAATATTTTTTTTCCTCATTGACTACCAGCATAATGGCGTTAATCACCGTATCAAAATCACGAGGTCTCGCAGTTGCAAATAAATCCATAAAATAACTCTCTACTTCTCGCGCTATACTGGAGGAGCCATAAACATAGTTTCCATCAGAATCTTTTATTTACTCTATATGATCCCATATGTGTCTCGTCTTGGTGGCTGCTTGAATTGTTTTGTATTTGAGTCACCATGGGTTACCAATTCAGTCGACATTTTTTGCTTCTAATAAAGTTTTTATCTTGTATGCTCCTTTGCCAACTCAGTTTTAACTTTAGAAATTTCTTCACGTGAAACATCATGATCTAGAGTTAAGTGTTCCAACTCAGCTTGTAACACCTTAATAGTTAAATCCGAATTAGTGCCTGAGTTCCGTTTTCAATCTGATAATCTGGAACAACTTTGACATAAACAATCCATAAGGATGTGCTCATGTCCTTCATTGTTTGTCCAAACACTCTGTATTAAATGAAAAACTTCTTCATTTGAGTTAAAGCATGAGTCATAGTAGCATTGCTTGTGCCCACATTCTTGCACTTTTCAATATGTATCACTCCAGGACAATGGTCGGATCCACCAAATGGAAAGTACTCAATACGTAAAGCCGGGTATAGTGAACTTATTCATCATTAAACATTGCTTTGAACCAGCACTTGACCAAATGAGTATGTCTTCGCCCAACCAATGTCATATTATTTCCCATATACAGCAAATCTGCAACTTGACACACATCCACCATTCTTCTAAAGTCACGGATTGAAGTCATGTTTCTTAGCGGTCCAACATGTTTTTCACTCAGATGGATCTAAGATTTCATTAAATTCTCCACACATCAACTATGGTGCTTGTCGAGTTGTTGCTAGACGTTGGAGTAATTCCCAATAATGATGACGTAGAATTTAAATAGGGTGATCGTATACACAAGACAAGTAGAAATACTAATCAGCTTTATTGATATTACAATCAAGTACACGTTCATTAACTAAATTAAATTGAAGGAAAATAGAGTTTTTCCACATCACGGCTAAACCTCCGCCTATTCGTAAAGGAGACACACAGCAGGCATTGTCAAAGCCTAATTGTGTAGCAACATCACATACCACATCGTCTTGATTCTTCATTTCAATCAAAAAGAGTACAGCCGGGTTATAAGTACTCTTAAAACCCATTAGGTGTCGAACTATTATGGACCCTTTCAAAATTGACAGTTCCAAAATATGACGTTTATTCCAACTTCGGTGGATTGTGGCCCACCGAACCTTCACCTTGGTTGGGGTAACGACGACCACTAGTGCTCGCCAAACCAAAGAAATTCTCAACATCACAATATAATATTTTTATAATTGACTCGTTCGTTCACATCATCAGAGGCTATTTCATGATGCACATCATAACCCAAAAGAACAACTTGGGCGTCTTATCAGTCGATGGTTGTGTCTCCGGAACCTTCCTTTTTTTGCGAGACATCACTCACCGTTGCAGAGGTATCATTGGACATAGCATCATGCATCTGTTCATTGTTCACATTGTCATTGTTCGATCTTGCAGTATCTTCCGTTGGATGTTCTTCAGCGTCATCATCTTCATTATCAGAAGAAGGCCTTAGTGGTGATGGTGTTGCATCCTTTTGGCAATGAGCCGCATCATGTGAGAGCATACCACATGTGGTACAAAACATACCCAGTTTCTCATAACGAAACTTCAACAAGGATGTCTTCTCACCAAATTGATAGATACGTTGAAAACACAATGGTTTTTGTATGTTCCAAAGCAACTTCACGCACACGTAGTCCACAAGTCCCGAACCATCACGGGCAAAGTCAGACTCGATAAAGTTACCAAGAATGTGGCCCATGTGAGTTACCATACCAAGGGTTAAGTAACGCATCATGATTCCTTTAATCTGCACCCAAAAAGGGATTAGATCACGATCCTCCTCAGTTTTAATGGAAGAACACTTTTGAATAGTGATCATCCAATCATTAGAACTCCACGGTCCACAGCGTAACATCTGATTGAGAGATTATTCAGAACGGAAGAGGAATTGCACAAGATTTTCCTCCATCCATCACATGGCCTGAAAATTCATCATCAACACCCCAAACCAATACACCATGTTGGGTTTCGCGGGCTGCATCATCGACCACATCGGGGTTCAGATTCACAAGTTCTTCAGTGATACCAAGAGAGATGTCTTGCATTGCTCGTCGTACTTGATCCGCCATTATTACCCACTTTTGAGAAAAGAGATTCAAATCATAGAATTGAGAGAAGAACTAGTCTTGTATAGAGGCAACACGACGGTTTTTTCACAAAGGCTAGAGAAAATCATCTTCAACTATCAGTAACTGCCGACATGAAGATCGGAGAAACCGTCGAAGATAGTTACATAGAATCGCACAAAAAATCGCACCTAGAGAGAATTCATTTTCTATTTCCCTCTCTTATTTTTATTATGCTCAGACTCATGTGGTTATTTCTAAAAAACCTTATTTAGAAATATTGAGTTATATAAAATATATAAAAGTGTTTAAAATACACTAAAAGTAGAATATATGAAAAATCTTTAAAAAGGACATATGGACATGTGTATACCAAAGGCTTTGAATGGATAATGCAGATCATGCAGAACATATGCAAATCACGCAAATAATGCTGAACATATACAAATCACGCAAATCATGCATAACATACTTTGTTTATAACATATTTTATATATATCTAGCTCTGTCCAATTCAGATTATTCGAACCGACTCGAACCGATCCAAACCGAGAAAATGTAATATGGTAATACTTTGGATAATTCTAAATACCCGATTTGATATAGTTTTGAAGAAACCGATAGATTTAGCTTTAGGTCGGGTTTTACCCATATGATCCGAATAACCCGATTATATATATGTAATTATATATAATTATATATATCTATTATTTATTAAAACATTATATATAATGTAATTAGATTTAAATATATTTGAACCACTAACATTTAGCCTAATATGTAACCCAATTGTTGACCAATATAATTAAACTTTTCTGCTTGAATTCTTCGATTTCTAATTTATCAACTTAACATGTTTAAAATTTTTAATCAATATAAGTTGTTTCTGATATAGATTTGGATTTATTTTGGTAACTAAATTATTTTACTGAATAGCCCGTAATTCGAATAAGTCAAACCGAACCCGATCCGGTAACAAAATTAGACAGGTCTATTTATATATATCCTATCTATATATATACATTTATTTCATTTTTATTAATTAATTACTAACTGTATGTGCAATTTCAATATTCATTTAATTTTTACTAAGAAATGTTATTAAATCTAAGAAAAATCACAGATTTTTTCTAGCAAAGAATAAAAAGTGATAGAGGATTTTTTTTAAAGTAAAGATGTGAAGAAAAAAATACATTTATAATCTAATTTTAAATTTTAGAAAAATAATTAAGCAGGTTAAAAATTTAAAATAGATATAAAATATATCCCTTCCCCAAAGTAAAAATGTGATGGATAGTTTCAAATGAATAAGAATGAAAGCAAATCCTTTAACAAAAAAAAAGAATGAAAGAAAATTTTCATACTTATAAACCATTTTTAGAATTTAAAAAATGAAATAAATGTAGATCATTGTCGAACAGCTTTTACCATGGGCTTTGAATGGTTTACCAGGAGAAATGCAGATTAAATACCTTTGGGGTCATCTACATTTAAATCTCCCAATCACACACTTTTATTGCAAGAGGAATGAACATATTTAGGCTTTTTCTTCGAATGATGAATGCAAATAAAAAAGAGAAATTTGGGTGTATATCCCTAACAAAACCACAAATTAGATGGATATCTTTCATATTTTTTGAGTGTTTCTATGCCCAAAATACCCCTATCATCTATTTATTCAACTCTCCATTATCTCTTATTCTCTCTCATCTTTTTTTGTTTTACGTTCTCTTCCTCCTCTCTTACTTCTCTCTCTTTTCTTCTTCCTCTTCTCTCAGCTTTCTCTATTCTCTTCATCATCTCTCTACCTCTCTCTCTCATCTTCTTCTCTCTACCTTTCTCTTCTCATCCTCTTCTCTCTACCTCTCTCTTCTCTCAGATTTCTCTCTTTTCTTCCTTTTATTTTGAAAAAATTTGGGAAACATTTGGGGCTTTTAGATCAGATCGACTTAGAGCTAGAATTGATATGAAGTTACGAAGCTTTGGACCTCAATTTGATATCTAAAGTTTCGAGAAATCAAATAATTAGTTGAATCTTTGAAATTTTGATTTTCTAGATGTATTATGTTTCGATCTAGGTTTATTACTTTTTAAATTGGATTTTGAGCTTGAATACATTCTCATACATGTGAATTACTAACATAAATCTTGTGAAGAATATAAAAGTGAATTGCTAACATAAATTTTATCACTTACTAAATGTGGTAGCATATACGTTCTCTTTCTTCTCTTCTCTCATTTTATCTTTCATGTTTTGTCTCCTCTTTCTCTTCTCTCTCACACGCACTTCTCTTCATCTTTGGGGACTCCATCCAAAGATGAGGTTGTGGTGGTTGAGCATGATCCACCGTTAAATCCTCTTTCGGACATTACATTTTCTATTAGCGGATAATAAATATTTTGCTTGATACAATAGTTTTTACCCGGTAACATATTTGTTAACGGATACTTAATGAAGTTTTCACCCGGTAACATATTTGTTAACGAATACTAAATGAAGTCATAGACCATGTGTATACTATATAGGTTACCTGCTAACATGTAAATTACCAGGTAATAAATTAATTATCATGTATGTTTTATGTTAGCCGATACTAAATCTTTTAGCGAATACGAAATATGTTATCAGTGTATTAAATATATTCTGTAGTTGTTAAATCTAATGTTAGCGTTTCATATATATATTACCCGATATAATATGTTCTACAGCGTACAGAATATTGTACCTACTAACAAACACGGAGACAACGCATTAAATCCGCTGTCTCCGGTATTAATGCTTTGTCGGCCAAATTGTCGACTCTTTTTAGTCTCGTCCTTCGCGCCAAGACTAAAAAGGGTCTCAGTAAACTGGGGACCAAGAATAAGGTGTTTAATATACGACATAACCACTGATCCAATCGAATTCATGAGCACTTTCAATGTCATGATAAATGAGACAACTTATAATTCCAACCAGGAGGATGCGTCTTACTGCCAACTCTTCGCCGTGAACCTAACCGGCAATACCCTAATATGGTTCACCAAGTTACTGCCTTGATCAATCAAGAGCTTCAATCAACTTTCCGAGTTGTTCATGAGGAAATACGCCTTATTCGTTAACCAAGACACTTCTACAGCAGAGTTGCGGTCTTTTAAACAAAGGTTTGACGAATCCCTGAAGTCGTATCTCAGACGATTTAAGAAAATCCTGACTAAAGCAAAAGTCAGTGACGACATGGCTATTGAGGCTCTAAGAACCAGAATGGTTACAGATGAGGCCTTGAGAAGAGATCTTTTCGTAAACCGGCCCAGTACAATCTCGGATGCCCTTTGTAGAGCAGCAAGGCATCCATACTACGTAGAGGAGAAGTAAATCCTCACCAGAACTCAGAAAATTCATCGAGAATCAGAAGTTAAGGATTCGAAAGAAGAATATCATGAGCCGAGACAACACAATTATAGAGGAAAAATGATCTCGGCGACAGCTTTTCAAGTCGGCAAAACTGACGGCCCAGCTCATAAGAAGCCACTTAACAACACGTACAACCGAAGTGAATATTGTACCTTTCACAATAGGACCGATCATTCTACTTTGAACTGCAAACAACTGTAAGAACTACTTGCTGAAAAGTTCAACAAAGGAGAGTTGAACCTCTCAAAAGAAGAGACTCAAAAGTTCAAGGCGCAGAAACGAAAAGAAATCAAGTTGTGAGAAGCAGCTTACAAAGCGGCAAACCAAAACAGTAGTGCCAAAGAGAAACCAAAACGGCAAAAACAGGACGAGGAATCCAAAGAATCAGGATCCCTAAGAGTGCAAGTCAATGTAATCATGGGAGGATTATAATTTTCTGACAACACTATAAGATCAATCAAGAGGTACGAGCGGAAGGTTGTAGCAGCAGTCAACCTCGATCCAGTCGAAGAGAACTTAGGACCGGTTGATTCGAAAGTTACATTCACCGCCAAGGATGTAGAAGAAGTAAGCTTCCCACATAACGACCCGCTATTCGTAAAATTACGAGTAGCCTACTGCGACGTATCTCAGATTCTCATCAGTCCAGGCAGCTCGGTAGATCTAATCATTAAGGAGATGTTGGATATGATGGCCTTACCAGACGCACGATTCAAACCAGTGGAAAGAACACTGACTGCATTCGACAGAAGTATGATAAATACGATCGGGACTATCAAGTTAGTAGTTCGAGTTTCCGAAATTACAAGATGGATCAAATTCTTGGTGGTAGATAAACTGCCAATCTATAATATAATCCTCGGAACACATTGGATTCACACAATGAAAGCGATCCCGTCAAGCTATCATCAGTGTGTGAAGATTCCGACAAGTGAAGGAGTTTACACGCTTCAAGGAGATCAAAAGATGTCTCAAACATGATTTATCACCGAGTTAAAGTTACGAAACAAAACCTGCATGATCACGGCGACTGTGAAAAGCAAAGCATTATCGGAACCTCCCATTCCAGAAAAACCAGACCAATATAACATCGAACTCGTCAATATCGACCTAACATACCCATCAAAATACGTCAGCATTGGGGTCAACTTGAGTAAGCCGATCCGAGACAAGTTGATCCAACTTCTGGAACAAAACATAACGACATTAGCATGGATAGGCAAAGATATGCCTAGAATTAATTCCGAAGATTGCAAGCCATAGATTGGACATTGATATGACTTACAAGCCCATCAAGCAGAAATGAAGAAAGCTAGGGCCAGAAAGAACAAAGGCTGTAATTAACAAGGTCAAAAAGTTAACCAAAGCCGGATCCATTGTCGAAGTTCAATATCTGGAATGGCTAGCTAACCTGGTAGTCATTTCCTAAAAGAACGGAAAGTGGCGAGTATGTGTGGACTTCACCGACCTCAAGAAAGCTTGTCCAAAGGATAGTTTCCTGCTACCAAATATCGACAGAGTTGTCGAAGCAACTACTGTAAACGAATTCCTTTCATTTATGGACGCCTTCTCAGGATATAATCAAATTTGGATGCATCCCGATGACATGGAGAAAATTTCGCTTATCACAGAGCGAGGAACCTACTTCTATAAAGTGGTGCCATTCGGCTTGAAGAATGTCGGAGCGACTTACCAGCAATTGGTCAACAAGATGTTTGCCGATCAACTCAGAAAAACAATGGAGGGTTACATAGACGACATACTGGTCAAGTCTCTGAAAGCAGAAGATCATGTCAAACATCTAGCACGTTGTTTTTAAACCTCGAACTAGTATCAGATGAAGCTCAATCCGGCAAAGTGCACATTCAGAGTAACTTCAGGAGAATTTCTTGGCCACATAGTCACTCAAAGGGGAATCGAAGCAAACCCAAAGCAGATTAAGGCAATCCAAGAGCTACCTTTTGAGAAGAACAAAAGAGAAGTTCAAAGACTAACTGGTCGAATAGCCACCCTAAATCAGTTCATCTCATGCTCAACGGATAAGTGTCTTCCGTTCTACAACTTGTTGCGAGGAAATAAAGATTTCAAGTGGGATGAGAAGCGCGAGAATGCCTTTTCCGAGTTAAAAGAGTATCTTTCGACTCCGCCAAATCTTGCAAAATCTGAAGACGGAGAGCCACTATACTTATATGTTGCAGTATTAGCATCAGCAGTGAGCAGCGTGCTAGTTTGAGATGATGGAGGAACTCAGCACCCAATTTTCAACACAAGCAAGTATTTGGATGGGGCCAAAACCAGATACCCTACTATGGAAAAACTTGTGTTACCAGTAGTGATCTCGGCAAGAAAGTTACGACCTTACTTTCAGTCTCACACTATCATTGTGTTGAAAAATCACCCGCTATGAACGATACTACATAGTCCAAACCAGTATGGAAAAAATTGATTAAGTGGGTCATCAAGTTAAGTGAATACGATATCAGACTTTCTCATTGAGCTCGCCCCCAACTTGGAATTTTAGAGTCTGATAAAACTCTTCGAACTTGGAAGATTTATGTTGACGGACCATCATCACAACATGGCTCAGGAGTCGGAATCCGACTTGAAAGCCCGACAAAAGAAAAATTGGAGCAATCATTCTAACTTGCGTTTCCAGCATCCAACAACAAGGTGGAATACGAAGTATTGATCCTAAGGATCAGACTGGCCAAAGAGATCAGAGCAATTGAAGTAGAATGTTGTTGCGATTTCCAACTGGTAGTCAACCTAGTAAACGGAGGCTATGATGCAAAGAATGATCGGATGGAAGCATACCTCAAATTTGTCAAAGATTTGACAAAGGATCTAAAATTCAAAGTAAACAAGATTTCCTGATCTGAAAACACTTCAGCTGACACCTTAGCAGCTCTCATGTCCACAACAGATCTCGTTCAATGGCGGATAATACCAGTTGAAAGTATAGACCAACTGAGTATAAGGTTACCGAAAGGAGATGTTGAACTTGTCTTGGTAATTACGGATACTCTAGATGACTCCGACATAGAAGCTCGATTGGCGAGATGAGATCCTTGCATACATTATAGATGGAGAAATGCCAGAGGACAGATGCGCAGCTCGCCTACTCAAAGCCAAGTGCGCTTTCTATGCCCAAGTTGAAGGGAATTTGTATCGACGAAGTACAAACGGAATCCTCCTCACTTGCATCCATGGTGACGAGATCAACGAAATCATTAAAAAGGCACATGATGGAGCCGGTGGAAATTACAACAGTGGAAAATCATTCGTACAAAAAATCCAAACTCTCAGATATTATTGGCTGACAATGGAAAAAGATTGTGCGCAATACGCAGGCAAGTGTGATAAATGTCAACGACTTCGGCATATCATCCACGCCCCAACCAAAGAAGTAACTTCAGCAGTTATGCCATACCCGTTTATGAGGTGGGCCATAGACATAGTCGGACTGTTGCCGTCATCTCGGCAAAAACGCTTCATGCTTGTCATGATGAATTACTTCTCAAAGTGGGTTGAAGAAGAGACTTACTCACACATCAAAGACAGAGACGTAGTCAAATTCGTGTGGAAGAACATAGTATGCCGACATGGGCCACCTTACGAGATTGTAATAGGCAACAAATCTTAATTCATCTCAGCAAAGTTCACTAACTTTTACCTCAGATTGAACATCCGAGTGAGCAAATCTACTCCTTTCTCTCTTTCACACGGAATGGAAGCAATAGCCCCAGCAGAAGTAGTGGTACCAACCTTGCGTCAAAAATGCTTTCCCGCAGACAAAAATTCAAACAATGAAGCAATGGAGACCAGCATCGACGACTTGGAGGAAGAACGCAACAAAGTACTTCTCCGAGTACATAACTATCAACAGAAAACTGCAAAATACTAATATAAGAAAGTCCATGGAAGACACTTTGCAGTAGGAGATCTAGAACTCCGAAAAGTGTCTGAAAACACGGTTAAACTTAACGCAGGTAAACTCGGCGCCAGCTAGGAAGGGCCATATATCATCTGTGAAATCGTATCACTAGGAGTCTACAAGACCGTGACTATGGAGGGAGAGATGATTCCACGAAGTTGGAACTCTATAAACTTGAAGCGATATCAGTATTGAAGATACGCCAACTCGGCTTAATTATGTAATCTACTTAATTATGTAATCAAAACTATGTGTTGGCTTGATCCTTGTGGGGTACGTAGGTAGCCTTCGGGTGCAACTAAAACTAAATAAAATTTTTATAAGTTCCCAACTCGGGTTCGCAAAAAAAAAAAAATGGGTTACACCCTAACTCCCAAAAATACGAGATCAAATTCTCGCAAAAGGAAAAACCGAGTCTTAAAATTCTCGCAAAGATATTCAAAAACAGAGTCTTAAAATCTCGCCGAGTCGTAAAATCCCACTCAATATAGCCGAGTCTTAAAATCACGCCGATACAGAATTCTCGTAAATAATAAAACCAAGTCTCAAACCTCACTTAGGCCCAGACCTAGTCTCTAGAAAATCTTAAAGTCGAAACTTCGTTTTTCTCACAAAAAACTGAGATCTAACTCTCGCAAATCCCAAAACTGGGGCCTAGTTCTCCCAAACGAACACGAGATCTAATTCTCACACTAAAGTGAGACCAAAGTTCTAGCAAATACGGGATCAAATTCTCACAAACAGATAAAGCATAGTTTTGAACAGATTTTCGAATGATAAATTCTTAACAAGAGACATTCTCGCGACATAAAAGTTATCTAGTCAGAAGTAGAGTCTTAAAATCTCACCGAGTTAATAGACTCGCTAAACTATTCTATAAAATCTTTGGCAAAGCAGAAGTATTATCATTTAAAACCGAGTCTAAATCTTGCCGAGTCCCAAAAATCTCATTCATATTAAGCCGAGTCAAAAATCTCGCACAATTAAAACCAAGATGAAATCTCACTGAGTCCCTAAAATCTCGCTCGTATCTAAGCCGAGTCCAAAATCTAATCAAGTCCCTAAAATCTTACTCGTACTTAGCCGAGTCAAAAACCTCGCACAAACTAAGCCAAGTCTAAATCTCACCGAGTCCCTAAAATCTCTCTCCTATATAGTCGAGTCAAAAACCTCGCACAAACCAAGCTGCGTCTAAATCTCGCCGAGCCCCTAAAATCATGCTCAAAAACATAAAACTCGCACGAAAATAAGTTGAGTAAACTAAACTCTGTCAAAGCCAAAGATCTTAATCATAACTAATTTTGAGTCCTAAAACCTCATTGAGTGAACTTCAAAATTTCCAAAACAAAGGAGAATAGCAGAATGTTATATATTCAAAATATAATGGCAATTTTCTTAAAAAAAAAAAAAAAAAAACTAAACCAAGTCTTCCTTGTCTGCTCTGCTTCGGCATTTTCCTGCTCAACCAAGTCTTCCTTGTCGGCCATACCAGTCGAAACCTCGAATAGGAACATATGCAATTTCGAAAACTTTTATACTAACATTTGGACAATCCTCAGTCCCAAGTACAACTATCTCATTTGGATCCAACCTAAACNTTCCTTGTCTGCTCTGCTTCGGCATTTTCCTGCTCAACCAAGTCTTCCTTGTCGGCCATACCGGTCGAAACCTCGAATAGGAACATATGCAATTTCGAAATCTTTTATACTAACATTTGGACAATCCTCAGTCCCAAGTACAACTATCTCATTTGGATCCAACCTAAACGCAAGGACCTCATTCCAAGCCAGAGCGGCTTCCTCTAGATTGGTAGATTCGCAGAACTCGAAAGTCGGCATAACTAGGTTATCCGAATGAAGAGCCTTGACAACCTCCTTCTCGACAAGGGCCTTAGTTGAAGCAAGACCGGAAGCCCCGAAAAAGATAATCTCAGCATCAACTGGGTTCTTCTTGTTTAGCAAACGTTGCAAGAGATGGTCACAGCCGCACATATGAGGCGATCAGCCAAGGAACCTGAAACAAAAGAAAACGCGTTAGCACTTCAAACATATGAAAGATTGAAAATACTTAGCTTTACCTTGAAAGACGCCTATGCCATCCTAAAGAGAGGAGATGGCAACTTTGTGCTCCTCTGCCGCCCGGAAAGCAGCGTCTCTGAACTCAGTAGCAGACCTTGAAGCATCCTTAAGAGCAGAAATCTCCTTTTCATACTTTAGAGATTTTAAGTGCTCCGCCTATAATTCGGATGTTACCCGAATTAGATTAGTCTGAACCGCCACCAAAGAAGATTTAGCCTCCGCCGCTTCCTAGTGAGATTTCTCCAATTGCTCCGATATCTCATTGAATCGGCATGCATTCTCGGCCTCAGCAGCCATTGTCTTCTCCTTTCCAAAAAGAACCTAGTTCATCTGGGCAATCATCTAAAAAAGGAAGGAAGCAAAAGTGAAAAAGTCAGAAATAAACCAGGTCGGATAAAACAGAAAAAGTATAAAGACTAACCGAGAACGTCGATTTCCATGGCAATATACTCCTCTCGGTTGAGCATCTCAGAGATAGGAGGAAGAGCCTCAACAATGTCTCTAAGGAAGCACATCAAGTGGCCGCTTCCATCTCGCATTCCTTGATCGGCGTCGACTCTTTAAAAGTGTATTTCAAGCGGAAGTCCCTAGAAGCTTTGCTCCTATTGTTGGAGGGGACTTAGGCGGGAAGAAGAGGCTCCTTGCATTTGGTTGTTGCCTTCCGAACAACTTCAAGAGCAGCAGTGCAACCTGATATCACTGAACAACGTTTAATCACCTCGTCGCCTAAACGCTTAGTAAAGGGGAGTTTGCAAGAAATGTTACTTTTAACAGTAGAATCAGCTGCTGACTTCTTCTTCTCGGTCTTCTTCTTTGGACCCGAGGAACCAAATGGAGGCACCGTGGATTCTAGATCCCAAGCTTTAATAAGGGTTTTCATCTTCTTCTTCTTGGAAGATAGGGAACCCATGGAACCCCAACTGACCTTCTCGGGAAGATCAACCTTAGCCTCAGGGGCAAAAATTTCAACCTCTTGAGACTCCAAATCAATAACATGAGTCTCAAAAACAATAGCTGGCTGGACCGCGGCAGCCAAGTCCTCTTCAGGGACGAACTGAATAGATGGGAGAGTACCGACTTCAGCAGGGGAAGTCGAGACGTCTCCAAAAATAGCGTCCAGACCACCGAAAATATTGGGCATAGTGAAGTCGCCAACCCCCAAGTCGGCTTGCAGAACTCTTGATAGAATGAATAGCAATCGAACATCAATTTAAGACTACTAATGCCTATTCCGTAAATAGAATAGCCAACGATGTACCCCTTGGATAGCGAGAAGCAGTTTTCTTGAGAAGATCGTCTGGTAGAAATTTCCTGTTTAGCCGAGGAACACTGAAAAATTTGTCCAACAATTCCTGGTGTTTGGAAAGACGAGAACGAACAACTGCAGACAGATGTTTAACTGCAGACAGATGTTTAACAGCAAAACAAAAGAAATAAATGTAAATATCTGGAAAATAAGTAATAGCAAAGCATCATCATTCCTAGAAATCTACCAGGTGTCCTGGCCCAGGATGTACAAAACTCCAGAGGTCTCCGCAGATGAAAAACATCTTTAGGACGAGCGAAGAAGTATTGATTCTTCCAATCAATAACTTTAGAATTCGGCTTGTCATAAAACCGAAGGCCAGTTTTGGCCTTGGCAAAGAATGTCCTTTTCGAGGCCTTGACTTCACAAAAATTAGTCATATCGTCGAACAACCGAGTTGAAACATCGACTCCCCCTCATTGTCGAGAATCAAAACCCCCCCACGATATTTGTGACTTTAGAGACTACAAGCTGAGTTATCGCAATCCTCCGAGCATAGCAATACCTAGGGGGAGATCTGCGATCGGAAACCACACCTTGGATTCTGTAAACCACCAGTTATAGATGGTAACATATCCCTCTGGAGGAGTCAAAGGTTGGGCACCGAAATTAGGAAGTTTAATATCAATATCTTCCATCTCGGGACAAGAAGCGTAGAATTTTTCTAATATCTTCGAATCGATGATTGATGGCCCGACGTCGAGTTCATCATACCAATCACCTAAGTCACTAAACGGACTATTGGAAAAATACATATCTACATATTCCTTGGTCCTACTACTACTAGAAGGTGAAGAAGAATCGGAACCAGAATCAGAATTTTCTGAACTAGATTCAGATATGTCCTTCTCCATGGTGATAGTTTATAAAAGAAGAAGTAAAACAACTCAGAAATTAAAGTAGAGAGAGAAAGAAGAGAGAGAAGTTACCTCATTAATCTCAGACGAAAGTAAAAAGTAAAGAATTGGAACGGTATTTATAGAAAAGTAGCGGAAGGTGAATCAGCGCGAAATCATAACTCGCGGAAACCAAGGAAACCGCCTTAGTAACCCAATCGCGGAATGACACATGGACTGAAGATCTAGAAGTGAAGAAAATTCCTGACTCAGAAACTCAGCAACAGTTTTTCGAGTCGGGGGGGACAATTGTTGGAGGTGGATTTGAGATCCTACTTCGGTCCACGGGAAACAATGGGCAAAATTCTTAGTATCGAACTCGGCAAGTATATCGAAGTCTCAACTCGGAAGAATTCCTTCTCGGAAGCGCGCTGAAGCTTGAAGGAAGTCGGGCGACACATCAGCAAAGAAAGAAATGGAAATTTTCCTATTTCGACATGAAAAATTTCCAAAAATCTAGCAAGAATCTTCTAGATACGATCTTATCTAGAAATTTGTATATTTTTCTTTATTTAATGTACTTTGTAACCGCCTCTATGATCTATAAATAGAGAAGCAGGTCCTTCAAAAAAAGGATCCGTGTTTTTGACATCACACATTGAGCAATAGACTGTACTCGGCAATCATCCTCTTCTTTGCAATACACTTCTTTTCTTTAAAGCTCTTAAAAATCCTTGCCTAATCTTCCCTCTCTTTTTCAGAATTTTGGATTTAGCCCTTTTTGCTAGACTCGGTTCGAACAATCATTTCCTTTTTAAACACTATTTATATGTATTCAAATATATCATAATTATTTTTTTCAACATTGGGCCACAACTGGCCTGTCCATTAGCGAAGTTCCTGTATAATGCAGGCAACGGAACTCGATCTTTCGACATGCAAGTGCGCCTGCTTTTAGTGGACTTACCACTTGCCACTAGGCTAAAGACCACTTGCCAAATATCTGAATATTTAGGTACATTGATAATTATATGAAAGTTCTAGGATGGAATTAGACCGAGAAATGATTAGATGGAGACACTTTTCAAGTGACCTTTAGCCTGGTGGCAGGTGATAAGTCCACTAAAGGCAGGGGCACTTGCATGTCGAGGGATCGAGTCCTGCTGCCTGCATTATGCAGGAACTTGGCTAATGAGCCGCCCAGTTGTGGCCCAATGTTGACCAAAAAAAAAAAAACCTAAAGAAAAAAACGACTAACTCATAATTTTTCTCCCTTTTGATTCAATAAACTCTTTCACCGAATTCTCGTAATCAAGATTTCTAACTAGTTTTCTTTCTATTGATATGATAGCAAAATCATTCAATCTTTCTTGCGACATAGTTGATCACAAATAAGACTTTATCAATTTTAGCTATGAAAACTTCTTTCGACCGAGGCAACTAACACTGGAATCGTCAACAAAATTTGATATGCAATCCAAGAGTTTGGATAACAATCTTCCATTCCTTTCAAGTAGTTCAACACTTCAACGGGTTTCATGCAGTCCTCTGGCAAAACCTCTTTCAGAACTGTTAGTTCAAAATACAAATCATCTCTTATAAAATCTGAATGATTTCCATGTTTTAAAAACGCTTCAAGATTAGTACAAGATGTCTTCAAACTATCATTACTTGTTGACTTCAATTTCTCTAAATCAAATAGGAAACCAAATGTTTGTTTGTACCTTTAAAATTGCTGAAACCTTGTCTTAAGAGAATAAAGAGTTTGATCCATGATTTGGATGAAATAATTTATTCTAAAGCTCTCTTCTGAAGATAAATTCATAGTTTCATTAACTATATATCTGATTCTTCACCAAACTTTTTCTTCATTTTTTAACACGTTTTTCCTTTGTAGGGAATATAGCTTCAATTTTCACAGACTCCGCTATCTCTTTAGCATCTAATTTTGCACTCTCAAAACATGTATCTCTATAATTTTGAAAAAAAAAAAAACAAGTCCTTTTAACTTGGAAACAGTAACTTCAATATTCATGTCTTCTGACTGCAAAACCTTGCTTACGGTGTTTACTGCAAAGAGAACTTTGTACCAAATCACCATAGACAATAAAAACTCATAATTTCTAATCCCATGTGTTTCACTTGTCACAAGCACTCAGCATCACTTTAAGATTTTGGATCATCACTAGTTTCCACTATATAAATTAGAGCATCTCTTCTTTTCGGAGCTTGACACCTTAATGCCTTTACACATTCAACATGACTCTCCCACCTAGTTTGCGAAAAAAATTTAATTCTTAAACCTCCCATCATATCTTCTAATATCTTCCATCGCTTAGTCAAAGATGTAAATAAAAAATATATACGCTGAATTATCCCAAAAAATGAAATGGCTTTTTGAGAAGTGGTTGCCATATCACAAAGAGCAAGATTAAGACAATGGAAACCACATGGTGTATAAAAGGCACGTGGATTAACATATGTAAATCTCTTTTGTACTCCTTTGTGTTTTCCCTTCATATTGGATCCATTATCAAATCTTTGTCCTCTCACATCATCAATACTTAAATTAGGAGCAACCAACACATTTTGAATCTCACTAAAAAGACATTCTCTTGATGTATCATCAACTTTCAGGAATGTGAGGAAAAATAATTCTATCTTAGCCGAATGTGGTTGATGTGGGTCAAGTTTTACCCTAAATAAACTACTACAAGTGCATAGCAAAGACGTAGTAGTACTTAAGGATCGTATCCATGAAGAACCAAGTTTGCACTTTTGATATTCTATCCTATCTCAAGCTATACCAAATCAATATCAATAATGTAAATCTAACAACTTAAACGGCTTGCAATCAATAATAAAAACATCAGGCATCGGGTATTCATCAGGAAACAGGAATCTAATCGAGGAAATTATTCAGGGAATTACAGCTCTATTCTCGACTTGAACATAAAGGTTTGATAAGCCCACTGTCGTGGCATTTATCACTCAATCACAGCCTAGAAAATTCTAACTTTCGTTGGTCCTAGCGAAGCAAATTGGCATTACTGAAATGGTTCAAATATCCACAATTCATCCTAAATATCAACTGTCGTTGACTAGAATCAATTGCTCATCTAAACTAGTTCTGGTTCTTAACAGACTTTTAGAAAGCTAACAACCTAGATTCATAAACTAGTTGATTAGGCTAATCTAAGCATTAAGCAAGAGTTTAGATGGGAAATCCCTAACAATCATCCTATTTATTCCCCAATCATCGATTCCTAAATCCTAAACCTGACAAGAGATCTACTCTGACATAATAAAAATAGAAACAGAAATCATCATAGAAGAAAACATCGATTGCTATAGAAATAAAATAAAAGGGTTCAGAAATTATTCTCAAAAGTGTGGAGGAATTCTTCTCCCTACTTACAAAAGCTAGAACTGCTGTAAAAGGTCTCTCTCAAGTCTGCTCTCTCTCAAAAACGAAAATAAGAAGAGTATTTATATGTAAGTATAAAACAGGAAATTTAGGTTACAACTCGTGGCTTCATTGATCGATCGATCAAGGGGTTGATCGATCGATCATTGGTGAATGGTAGATCTCCCAAACAGCTTGGTCCATCAAGAGGTAGAGCGCAGCTTCTGGTGTAGGTGTGATCGATCGATCCTTGAGGTGTGAGGTCGATCAACAAGTCGAGCGCAGCTTTGACTGAAGAGAATGATTGCTCGATCAAGGCTTTGATTGATTGATCACAATTCTTCTGCTGAAAATCCAGAAAACGCTCCAAACGAAACTCCATGGGTGTAATCCTAATTCTTCTCGTTTTCCACCTGAAAAAACTCTAAAATGCAAACAAAGACTCTGAAAACAAAAGAATAAATGAGCTCATAACCGGTAAAAATCAAGGTATAGCAGTGGTGAAACATCAACACATCAAAGGATAAGAGTCATTTGTTCATGATGACTAATAACAGGAGTACAATCAACAATGACAGAAAAACATTTTGCCGCATGAATCTTTTTTATCATCATACCCTTGAGTTCATTAGCTATCCTTTTTATCAACTCATTCTAGATTTTATTAATGAGATAATGATAATGAGATTCACCTTCTTCAGATCGTCTAACATGTTCTCTCATTACAGGATCCCACTCACCCATTATGTCAATAAAATTTTAGAAGTTTCCATTACCATCTACTCTTAACTTGTCGTTGTTTCCACGAAATGCTAAATTTTGTTTGGCAAGAGTTTTTACCAATGAAAAAATTCTAAGCATCACATCTTTCCAATGATTCCTCTCTTTGTTGAGTCATTCTTGCACATGCTTATCAATTGTTTGTTTTTTTAACAGCCTCGACTCATGTTCCATCCACTGACTCATGCATTTAATATGCTCATGACTAGTCTCATACTTCTTAAGTCTTTACAAAACATTTTTCTAATCACCAAATATGTTAGATGTTAGATGACTTGGGTCTTTGTCTCGAGTGAACAACTTACAACAAAAACAAAAGATTTTATCTAATGTTTTTGAATAAACTAGCCAACGTCTATCTTGTTTCTCTCTGTTACCCAAATCTCTTAGATAATATGAGTGGGGAAAATGTCAACCATTAGTCTTATCTCTTGGAAATTTGAAATCAGTTGGTTGTCTTGATGTAGGACCTTTTTCAACCATAATACGTATTAATCCAGGATCAACTTTTCCCCAATTTCCAAGATCATATTTATCAAGAAGTCTATGATGCTCTTCAAAATCATCGTTTTTTCATCTATATTCATATGTGTCTCTTCTTCCTCTATATTAAATTTTTCATCATCTGCTCTGTTAACATGCTCATCCTATATTAATATTCTCATCTTCCACTCGATCACTAGACTCATCATTGGCCTCTCCAAATTCATTCGAATTTCCTTTTAAGAAACTTGATCATAGAACATGCTTGTGATTTCATGAATGCATCTTCTTTATTTTATTTTTGTCTTTTCAGCGCTCCTGATAAATAATGCCTTGAAGACATGTTTCTAAAATTAAAGAGAACAAATTAAATCAACAACAATATATAAAAGTTAGATAAATTAATATACAAATTTAAAAACTGTAATTGAATGACTTACAATATCGAAAGAGGTCAAACAACGGACAAACACTCCACACCAATAGGCATGATTGAGTGGAAACAAAGGAAACTAGTGAAGAAAAAGCTAAAAAATTAAAAGCTGGAGCTACGAGACCACTCCATTTCAATGATTTGTTGTAACCACCTTGGCCTGTTGGCTGCAATATAGGATTGGAATCTATTTTTATTAGTAACCGAGACAGCAATTCTTCCTGCAACTTGATTCCCTTCCTTTGAAGTGAGCACAAATGACCAGCCCTCAATTCGGGAGAGATGATTCCATATCTCCTGTATCAATTCCGAACCTGCAGCATTTCTAAAGGAGGAGAAGAGGTCAAAAAGATGTGTGGAGCTAGTTTCAAACACCACATTTGTATGCCTTGTTTCTTGGACACATTGGACTGCCCAAAAATAGCTTAATAAGTCGGAGTCCATAAAGTCGTTCACATAAGAGAAAGCACGTCGGCCATGTAATAGGGCTTCCCTTGTATCCGAGCGAAGAATCCAAACTGCACCACTTATGTGTGTAATTTGATTCCAGCTGAAACCCATATTACATTTTATCCAACCACATGGTGGTTTTTGCCATCTTTGTTGTCGCGTTGTAGGCGGAGATATTAAAGGTGGAGCAGTCAGCTTAAGAAAATTAGCCTCATACCATTCTGAGCAATCCTCAAAAGCTTTGCGCAACACCACCACTGGGTCAAGTCGGAGCTTTTCAAATCTCAACGCATTCCTAGATTTCCACAGCTGCTAAAAAGTGTTTAGGAATTTCTTTTGTAATTTGCTCTTGTATAAATAACTCTCACGCAAGAGTTTATTTATAAGTTTAATAGACTTGTTATATCTGAAAATTCTTTTTTCCTTCTCCTTTTAGAATTATTAATTTTCCTATTTTTATTAATTTTAATCCATTATTTTTATATATCTATCTTGTATTTGTTTACAGGTTTTTGATTTCATCTTTTTTTCTGTTATCAATTTTCGAATTTTATAAAAAAGAATGTCCAAATTTTCTTTTGTTTTAAAGGAAATCAATTATTTCCATTATTCTATTTCAAATTTCAAACAAAATCATCTTTTAATTATTTTCCTTTATTAAAAAAAACACAACTTTTAAGTACATTGCAGGATTCAAACTCAGGAAAGCCCACAAACACAGGAGGCCCCTACCATTGTGCTAAAGCTACTTTGATGAATATGCGACGCCCCCCCGCCACAAAATATATATATATATATATATAATTTTGGGGCCCAGGTAAAATTCTTTTATTCTTCTCCAAGGCACGGCTCTGCATAATCCACTCGGTAAAGAGTTTATAGTTGAAAATTTCAGCCAAAAGTTTAATCTTACTATAAAATACAAGTTCCTCAGAGAAAAGCTTGATCAAATAAAAAAAAGTACAAGAAGTATTCAAGTCTTATGCAAAACTCTACGGGCATCTCTGTTGATCCTATTACATTAGTGATATATGCATCTGATTCATGGTAGAAATATCATGAAGTAAGTACTTAAAATATCTCCAACAGCAAAAATTTGTAAAGTATCTATAAAAATTTGTAAATTTAGTTCACTAAAAGTTTTATAAATATGTCAACATGTATGTAAAATTGTAAAATCATTTAAACGAAAACCGTATGAGCTTTCGGATGTGATGCAACATTGTTTTATATTATATAACGTTCAATCCCAATCTCATTACTCTACAAGCCAAAGAATAACTGACCTGATGACTGAGGTTTTAGTTAATGAAGAAGATCATGTGTACTCGGAACCATATGATGGGAATCTCCCACAAACTCAAGTTCTTGGGACACAAGAAGATGAAAAAGTGTATCGCGTTAATATTGATGATGAAACACGTTATTCAAATGAGTTTGTATGTGAATCCATGCATCAGACTTCTCCACTAGTTGATTAGTATCATATTCCTACTTCTAGAGCTCAACAAGGACGAAAAGTCATATGGGAAACTACTTCACATAGAGTTGGAGGAAGTTGACAAGTTTCTGCCATAAATGGTTCACGAGGAAATCGTAAAAAAAAAAATCTTTTGAGGCAACTTCAACAGATACAGTGGCTGGTTTCAGAGAGTTTCAACGCCAAAGTCTACATCAGAAACACCCAAATTTTTTTGATCAAGACGATTACGATAAATGCGACTTGGCTTTAAAGATATTTGAATCGATGGAAGTTCCTAAATACAGTGATTTTTACTGGGCATGCATTCAAGCATTGAAAGATGAAAGATTTTGGCGTAAGCATTTTATTAATCGACGTGAAAACACCACCAAAAATAAGCTACAATTTCAAGCTCAAACTAGACATACAATAGATAGCGAATTTGTGAGGAAGTGGTTAGCCTCTGGACAAAATGTTGGGAGTCCAAATTTAGGCGGATTCTTTCTGGTACACCTCCGAGAGTTCAACAATGGGGTTTCTTGCCAAAAATGTGAATCATATGGTACACCACCTAATGCTCAACAATGGGGTTTCTCGCCAAATAACCAACCATATCGTACACCTCCAAATGCTCAACAATTGGGTTTCTCGCCAAATACCCAACTATATAGTACACTTCCAAATGCTCAACAATGGAGTTTCTCGCCAAATAATCAATCATATCGTACACCTCCAAATGCTCAGCAGTGGGGTCCATCATCAAATGGTCTATAATTGGGGTTCATAATCAAATGGTCCACAATCAGGTTCGTCATCAAATGTTCCACCACAGATTACTCTGACATATGTTCAATGTGGATTTTCAATGGGAGGTGAAGTGGATGCTACAACAGATGCTCAAAAAATATATGAGTGTGAGCTTCTAGAGGAAGTGGAAGCTCACACTCATACCAATGTTCACAGGGCAGCATCACCAGAATTTGGTTTCATGAATTATTCTAAATAGAAAAATTACCATGAACACATAGGACTGGAGGATTATTTAATATTTGGGGAAATAAACGAGGATCAAATTTAAATGAAAGTCACCAAAGTGATTATGGAACTTAAAATTAGTTTAGTAGCACTTTTGTTTTGTTATTAGTATCCATAAAATGTTTGTGTAATTGTTCTATATTACCCATTATATATTATGTATTACTCCCTATGTTCCATTAAGTTTAATTTTCTCCATATATATTTTTGTTTCACCAAGTTTGATTTTGAATTATTTAATATTTTTAAAAAAAAATCATTACACTAATAGTTATTGTACTACAGTCATGATGTAAATGAGTAAAAGAAAAACTCATTTGGTTTACGTGCAAGACTAGCCATAAAGTACATGCAATTCTTTTTGTTTTCTTTTTAGTCTTCTTTAGTTTCCTTTTGGTCTTCTGAAACAAAATGAAACAAGAAGAAAACATGAAGGAAAAAAATGAAAGAAGAAGAAGAGGAAGAAAAAGAAGAAGGTGAGTACTCAAGAGATTTTTTTTTTGTCAACATTAGATCGATAAGACCCGATGCATAGCCTAAAACTCACCCCTAAAATCCCTTTTTTAAGCTACCATAATGCAGCGGGTAGGAATCGAACCCTGGTGCCAAGTCATTAGCTGGATCATCCTAACCACCAGACTGAGAGCAACTCGGCGTACTCAAGAGATGTTTATATGATCAAATCATACACTTTTCAAAAATTAGATTTAAATTAGCCTTATGATGATGAGGAAGATGAAGGAGAGTTTCTTCCAAACAAAGAATTTGAAGAACCTCTATTGAGTTTGTTGAAGATTTGTTTGTCCATGTTCTTTTAGTTTTAGTAGTTCCTAAATTTTCTGTTGGCTTATTTATCTTTTGTTGTGTATGTTTCTTTACTTTTATTAAATATCTAATGACTATTGTTGAACTTTTGTTATATATATAAATGAGATTTTCTGTTGGAGTACAAATTTAGCAAGCTCTTGTTTCCATAAAAAATATCATAATCGTAGGAGACATTAAAAAATTAAAACAACAACAAAATGGTAATTAAATATTTAAGTACTGTAACTTAATACATCTTGTATCAATAGGATCACAAGCCATTTGTGAAGGTAGCTTACTTTCTTTCTCCAATCTAGATTTATTCAAATGTGGAATCTTGTAATCATTTGATCCTCTAATTTTCATAATTTCCTACATGCATGATTGCAAAGCCAAAAAAATCCAGTTGGCTTATTTCAATGAGTATTCCTCAAAAGTTGTTTCCACCACCAAAACAAGTACTTTTACCATCTTTGGATATACCTTGTGTTGTAGTGTTTGAATGGCACTAAAAAAACCAATATCAAAAAACATTTAAATCTGGCGAATTAGCTGGCTGACACATCAAATGAATATCAAACCCATGAAGAGAAACGACAACTCAGAATTCTTGATCTCTCGGATCAACATGTGTTCTTGCATTATCTTGTTGAATAAAGATAATTTTTCCACAATCTTCCTTGGGCCATTTTTCACAAATATTTGGTAGAATTTTTCCAATTAAAACCCCTTTTCTATCTTCTCTTTTAATGGAGGTCATTGGCTTCAACTCCAAAGTTCCCACATCTCGATTTCTACTCTGTCTCTGGGCCGGTTACATTTTAACAAATGGAAACACTCATATTTTTCCAGAAAACACCTTATTTCCTTCTCCATCAAATTTTGGACAAGCTATAGCAGCTAAAAACATAACTTTTCCAATAAAGTTTTTACTTTGACATGTACGATATGGCTCCTCCTCAGCGGGAAGAAGATAATGTTTCTCTGTCTTTTTTGTCTTGTAAAACCAGTTTTCATCAATATGTACAACATTGTACATATTAACAAACTTTGGGTGATCGGGCATGGTACTATTGTCGAGCATGGAGACACAAAATTCTAGTCGAGCTCTCATATTGTTTTCCCTCAAACTTGGCTTGATTGCATTTGTATGACGCTTAATGAGCCCATTTTTCAGACACTAATGCAAGGTTGTAAGACTCATATTCAAAGAAGCCGCCAATGATCTTAAAATTTTTTGATGATGGAGTGGAATCTCAGCAACTCGAACAAAGTCAATTTGAGATTTCTTTGGATCACATCTACCCTTTCTCCTATGTGCTACATCAACAATGTCGTCATTCGGAGTATTTTTAGCTCGTCATCAAATTAGTTGAACCGTTTGTAAAGGCATTGATATTGGAGACTTTGGTTGTTGTACTATTTGTCATGTTTCCATTGACACTTCTTTCCAATGGAGCATGATAAACCTATAATCTTTCTCCATCTGTCATTTGCTTATTACGAATCATAGCTTCTTGAGATACATATTCACTTTCTGTTTGAAGGAAAAAATACACTATTGTACAATATTGACATAAAATATATAAGGTAAACATAATATACAACTATTTTAGTTAAATTGAAAAATATTAGAGTTTGAATTGTAAAATGATAGTGTCGTACATGAATAATGAGCACATAAATTTATGAAAATTCTAAAGAATCATTCAAAGGAAATATAGTTAAAAAATCAATCAAGGAAACAAAAGATAACAAAATTTTATCCGGTGGAATCAAATTTAAATCTTCATTGCCACTTTCTTCACTTGGTGGAATTTCATTTTAATCAAACAAAAATTCAGTTTGAGGTACACTTATATCAATATTGGAATCCATAAAAAATAGTTAGATGGAGTAATTTTTACTGATTGCTTTTACAAGAAAGAAAACATTTCCTTTTTGGCTCCATTATGAAATTTAATTTTTTTATTTTCAATTGCTCATGTTAACTTGGCTCCAAACTTAAAATTCTGACTAAATTTGTAAAACTCTTATTAATATATGGCTCCATTACCTGAGATTAAAACATGGAGTAAATAATAAGCTATGATAGAAATGTAATGATTACTAGATACTAGGATTCTAGGAGTAAGGGAGCTGGTAAGTTATCATGTGTAATTTTCTAACATGTACTAGTAAAATATTTTAATTTTTTTTGTGCCAACATTGGATCGATAAGGCTCAATCCATAGCCTAAAATCCACCCCTAAAATTTTTTTTTTAAGCTACCATAATGCAGCGGGTAGGAATCAAACCCCGGTGCCAAGTCATTAGCTGGATCATTCTAACCACTAGACTAAGAACAACTCGGAAGTAAAACATTTTAATTAACTAAATAAATACAATACTTTTTTGTTTCTTAATCTTTGTGTATATTACAAAAAAAAAAAAATCAAACTTCATGGAGCAGAGAGAGTATTGAACAATTCAATTATTTTAAATCAATTTCATATATCTTTAACCTCGTGTTTACAATATTTCAGCATTTCGTATATGTATGTTGTGATCACAAGGTATCTAAAATCTAAGTTATGAAGAGCGAACTAGTTATGAAATTTGGAAAATGAACAATTTGAAGAGTTAATAATTCAACCATCATTGAATTACTACCATCGATATTTTGAAAGGGGACCAATCCAAACTGATGGTGGTTTGGGTGGGTGAATATATGGCATTGATTACAAGTAGATAATGTTGGGTGTCTTCAGTTGCTACGAATGTCACTTGATTGTTTCTGAAGATTATGTGGTGAACTAGAAACGAGATATGGCTTACAACCAACTTTGAATGTAAGCATTAAAAAAGTGTAGGTTTCTACATATATGTGGACACAACGAGGTTCAGAGAGATGTTGGGTTGCGGTTTGAGCTAACACATGAGACAATGAATAGAAATTTTTGAAGTTCTTAGAGCGACAGAGTTACTTGCTTATGATTATATCAGGACTCCAACAATAGAAGAACTAAGTCAGATTCCTGAACAAGGGTTAATGAAACAAAAATATCAGCCAAATTTTAGTGGATTTTTTTGGACCATGGATGGAGTTCACGTATGTGTTAAAGTGAAGCCTGAAATACAAGGAATGTATTAAAAACAAAATACAACATCGTTTAATGTAATAGCCATATGTGATTTGAACTTGTTATTCATAGACATTTGGAATGGCGCACCAGGTTCATGTCACGATACAAGAGTTCTCACAATGGCGCAAGACAATGATCCCCGAGTTTCCTTTGCCTCGAGAAGATAAGTATTATCTAGGTGATTCTGGCTATCCAAATAAATAAGGATTTTTAGCGCCATTTAAATCTTAATGAAACACTATTGTCATGTATCACACGTCACAGTTCAAAAATGGTCCCCCTCTTAGAAACAAGAAAGAATTTTTTAATCGATATCATGCATCTTTACACTTAGTTATTGAGAGGACATTTGGCGTTTGGAAGAAGAAATGGAGGATTCTATGTGAATTACCTAGATATGGTGTCCATGTTCAAAAAGAGTGATATTAACTACAATTAGACTACATAATTTATTAGAATTTCAAACGCATCAGATGAGGATTTCGTTGAGGTAATAGGACGTATAGAAAATAACACGAGTTTTGGGACTCAAGTAAGCGCTATGGAAGCCACAGAAATAGGAGAAAGCGATCTTATGACAAACATCAGAGAAAATATTGCAAATTTGTTATGGGAAAATCAAAATACTCCATTTTGAATGTATGTTCTATAGTTATGAGGGACTCAGTTTATGTGTCACAATTTGTATACTCTCCCTACTTGGGTAAACTTATTGATAATTTTGATTGCCAAAAAAAATGTATGTTCTGTATTATATGCACGATCTGCATTCACCATTATTTTAACTAGCTATTGTACTGCTTGCAGAGCACCACTTAGTTATGCATATCCATAGTTAAATGGTAAAATTAATGAAGATGGACCCCACTTATAGGAGAAGCCAAAGTTAATTGCAAAGTTGGGACCTCTTATGTTGACAGAATGATTTACATATGAAAGAGATGACCTCTGATGTTTGACAAAATTGCAAACCTCACACAAAGTACCGAAGAAATGTAAGAAAATTTGCCATTATTGCAAGACCGAATTGTTGATCGGTCATAATAACTAGTTGGATAGAAAACGGGAAAGAGTTCAATTAGTGCGAAATGGACGCAACAAACGCTATATAGAACAAACATTTATTCCTGATTACACTAAATTACTAGTTCACATATGTATGTTAGTCATTCCATTTTGTTCTGTCATCTGATTAATTAGAACAAAGAGGATTACAACAATTCAATCTGAACTAGATCGGAAAGAAACCAGAGCTGGCGAAACAAAATTGATATCCCATAAACTACATGTCCACAAACGTACCAATTCTAAAGCCAAAAAAGGGAAACAACAATCAAAGAAAACATAGGATTATACTCTAAAACCGGAAAAAAAAAGTGTCTCCAAGAACTGAAACTTCAATTATCTTCGTCATCACTTGAAACTAGGTAGATTATGAATTTAGGAACTGACTAACTCCGGAAAGTTAGAACTCAAAGGAGAGTGCCACCACCAACGAACCGCTACCCGAAGCCGACAAGACTGTTACTTGGATGAAAGTTAGCCTAAAACATTCAGACCACGATTGAGATATGATCTTTAACTCTGATAGGAGGAAACCATAAAGTTATCTAACCACTTCACCAACCATCATAGCAAGAGGATATAGATCGAATGGTTAAAGGCCATGAGACAAACCTAACAATCGGGTAAAGAACACAAAACTAAGCTACATTTATGGTTTTAAATACTACCCAAAAGCATCAAAAGAGATGATGGAGAAAGTGATAGCAAACCACGAAGAAACAAAATCGTGACTCTTGAGGAAGTGGGAAAATCACAAGATCATGATGAAACACAGCGGCGAAAATCAAGCTTCCACCATCTTCGCTTCGACCTACAACACTCAAACAGTCACTGACAAACGCTCTAACACCATCTCCGGTCGATGAAGGCGAAAGACAGAGCATAGGGGACCACGACACTGGTGCTTTGGAAGCCGTCAGCCACCGTGCCCTAGATCAGTGGTGGCAAACTTGGATCTCACAAACTTAAAAACCCGGATCTAAATCTCGAGACGGAAGAGAAAATTTAGTCATTCTATTTGTGACATGGAAGCTTAAAAAGACAGTTGACAAATCAACACGGAAAACAACCCCCACATCCTCACCTTCAGTTTACAACCTAAATTAATCAATGCGATAGTAACGTATTGAGAGTTGCGTAATTTATCTTCATTATTTTTATAATGCAATAAATTTTGCTTTATTTGTATATTTGTACTAATGACTATGGAGGCATTGTCAACACAAATGTTCACAAAAGAAAAAAAAAGTCGACTTCAAAAATTAAAATCATGGTTTTGTAATCAGACTAATTATCCCCCCAATTTTTTCTGCCAGCTACATCATCTACACTGTAATGTCAAAAGATGTGTGGATTCACTAAATGCACATTACATTACATACACACATTCAATACGTATATAGTGATTCCATATGAAGTGTAACAAACACGAGTGAGTGCTCTAACTTCAAGAGATTTCACCTCGCAGCTGGAGCTAGGCTATTTCTTGAGATGTCAGGGCTCTCTATCTCCAGGAAACTAGTAAGCAATGTTTTACGAGATGATTGCGCCTTTGAGCTGCTTGAACTCGATGACTTCATCCCGTTCTCGTTTCCTTTCTCGATCCTAACCGCGTCTTGTATTGCCACTATAACTTCCTGCATCCTTGGTCTGCTATGTCCACGCTGCTCGACGCATTGGTTTGCGATCTCTGCAACTCTCCAGATTGACTCAATCTTCACGTCGTCTGCTATATTTGGGTCTATGATCCCACACACGTCTCCTTTACGGATCAGTGATCTTGCCTTAGGTGAACAAGAAAAGCAAAGAGAGGGGAGTTTGTGGTTTATAAATCTTTATGTTTATACTGTGAAAATTGAAAGCATTCTGAATGGACAGAAGATGTACAGGTATTTACCCAGTGAACTATATTCAGTTCAGGACCAAAATCTTCCACTGAGACTGGTTTCTTTCCAGAGAGTAACTCAAAGAGAACAACACCAAAACTGTAGACGTCGCTCTTCTCGGTCAGCTGCTGGCTAGCGTAATACCTATCAAGACGCCGTCGAGTCAGTCAAATTCATATAAGGGAAGAACGTTTTTTTTTTTGGGAGGTTGTGTTGCTGGTCTTACTCTGGATCAAGGTATCCAACGGTCCCTTTGGCAACACTAGATACGTGAGTCACGTCTTCTTCTGTCTGCCTCGAGAGTCCAAAGTCAGACACTTTGGCTCTCATATTAATGTCCAGTAGAATATTGCTTGATTTCACATCCCTATGAATGATACTAGGATTGCAACCAGTATGCAAATACTCAAGACCTGTAATAGTCTGAAGTTTTTTTCTGTCCAATAGATTCATTTATAGCTACACTAAAGATACAATCTTGAAAAATTTATTACAAACCTTTGGCAGCGTCTTGTGCGATTTGTAGCCGAGTTGGCCAGTCTAATGGCTTGTAGTCGCTTGATCCTGCCAGAAATTGATTTCATGAGTCACTCACAGAGTTAAAAGCTAAACTTAGGCCAGAGAAATATCTGAAAAATTGGTAAAAACCGTGTAAGTGATCTCCCAAGCTTCCATTGTGCATATATTCATAGACCAGAATACGCCGATCAGCCTCTTCACAATATCCAATCAAAGGAACCAAGTTCCTGTGGTGAATTCTGGATAACAGAGCAACCTGGACGTTTGTGCCAATGAGATTGTCTGATTAAGAAACTTTTGGCACCAGCAAACCAAAATCACAACTTTTGCAGTATGTTGATATAGCTACAAATTTATTCATACCTCAGTCACGAATTGCCTGTTCAAGTGGCTAGAAGGATCTGCTGTTATCTTAACTGCAACTTCTTTCCCATCTTTCATCCTACCATAGTAGACAGACCCAAAACTTCCTTTTCCAACTCTCTTGGAAAAATTATCAGTGGCCTCTTCAAGCACAGGAAGTGATATGAAATATGCTACACCTTCATCTAATAAGTGTCCACCCCGCACAGCTGAGTAAGCTTCTAAACCTTTTTTCTTAGTCCCCGTGGAATCACCTGAAGAAACATGAGTAAGATGATCCTACACGTGGTATAATAACATCTGTTTCATCAAAATCCAGTGCCAATATACCTTTATCAGCTCTTTTAGTCTTACGAAGGGCAAATAGTAAAACAAGACTTCCTCCAACTAGTAGTAATAGAATTGCGACAGCACCTATTGATATCCCTAGTATCAGCCTGAAGTGCTTTCTCTGTGTCTCATTCTGAAGCGCAGGATTATTATTATATCTGGAGTAAACCACGTTATAGCTGTGTATTAGCACTCGAAGATGAAACTCCATAAAAATTGGGAATTATAAACGTTGATATGCTTATTCATCTCCTGCATATATACGCTAGAAAGTTCCAACAGTCATTTGAACTAAATCCGTTGATAAAAGATGTGCGCTTTGTGATTAACATATCAACTTATAGCATACTCACTTGAACAAAATTTTCCCCTCCAACAGTGCTGAAGGAATTTTTCCTCTGAATGAGTTATTTTGTATAAACCTGTCAGATAAAAACATTCTTTAGACTGTCATGTCTAGGGCAGAGTTGCAACCGAGATATCAGCATAACTCAATCACTAGCTGCAAAAAAAAATTATGAAATATCTGATTACATACAGTTCTTGTAGGTTAGGCAGGTGGGCAAGGTATGGTGGGAGTGAACCACTAAGTTGGTTGTTTTCGAGATGCCTGCAGAGAAGATGAGGCATACTAAGCTTTCAGGTATTTGAATGTCTTCAACTATAAGAAAACTATTGGTCAAGATTGGCAAGCTTACATGATTTTCAGGTTGACAAGTTTGCTCATGTCTGGAAGGATTCCAGACAAACCATTACCATCAAGCCACCTATGCAAGAGCAAATTTACTCAACTAAAGAATGACGGAGAGATAAACAAGACAATATCTCTAACGCAGCATCAAACCACTCACAACTCTGTCAGTGCCTCCATATTATAGATCCCAGGCAGTATCTCACCCCTCAGATTTTTTCTCGATAGAGCTCTGTTGTAAGATCCACACAACAGGCTCAATAGAAATCATCTCGATGATAAAATCTCACAAATTCAGTCTACTTGAGTATAAAACTTTGTTTTATAAGTCTTACATTTTCGTGACTCTAGGTGGTGAGGTTGAGCTACAATTTACCCACGACCAAAGAACTGGGATACAAGGGTCTCCTCCTTCATTGGCCCAATCGCTATCAGGGGACATCAAACGAATTGCATCAAGAATAGACACTGCATAGTTCAAAAACTTCTGTAAGCTCTCTTTCAACAAATTTTGACTTCCATATTTTTAGCTGCATTATGGATGGAAAGTGACTCGAAGAAGAATTTAGAAGGCACGCACCATCGCTCCTATCAGTTTTCTCTGATATTTGTAGGTACTTGCTAATTTCAATTGCATTTAGAAGCGGCCCTTGTGTAGAATCGTTTGTCTTCCGAAATGAGAAAGACAAAACAAAATCCAAACTCACATTCATGTAGCTAGGTTCGTAGAGGGTATAGCTCCCATTGGCATTCTCAGCAATATTCACCACTGCATTACCATAATCAGGAAAGTATGGTTGCACTAACTTAAATTTCCGAGTTTCATTAGCAGCAAGGTCTTCAATTTCCGCAAAGTAAGCATAAGCTCGAGCATTGGCAGGGAAGTCTTCTAGGTTTAATCTATAGCTGATCAGTCCTTGTGTGCCAACTACTGCTGTCTGCATTACTTTCATAGGTGGATACTCTCTAGTCAACGTATTGATGTTCTTTGATGTACTGATCTTCGTCGTTCCAGGAGCCACATCAACAAGGTAATTTGGCCGTTTATTAATATCTGACTCCCAGATTCTGTCATATGGATCATCTGGGTACCTTAAAGAGAAAGTCTTTCAGCATTTTTTTAAGCTTGTAAAATATTCTTTTGAATCATGTAACTGAAGGAAAAGTTTTACTAATCTTTTACCTCAAGGCATCCATGCTTGGAGCACCAAAATTCACTCTGGCAGCAACTTTCAAGAAGAAGTTATCCTCGTAATCAGTGGCATACATGGAAAGGTTCAAAGGGCGAAGCTCAAGAGTGGACATGAAAGGAGAGCCGGTGATAGCACAACATACACACACATCTACATAATTTGAAGTTGCCCTTACGATCAATTCCTCAACATAAACCCTAGAGACCTCTTGAATCGTTACTGTAGCCCATTTTGTAGCGTCTAAGTAGAGTTGAAACTTTGGGTAAGCCTCTTCACTACCTAAGCCACCGTAGACAAATGTTGTTCTGACAATGTATCGCCTTCTCTCTTTGGTGCTGAGTCTGTAACAATATTTTTTGTTATCCGTTGGAAAATCTCGTCGCCTACGGTATTGCATCAAGTTCCAATTGGTATTGGCCAAAGTTACTGGCTTGCCTTGTTTGATAATTTCTGAATCTGAAACCCATCCTAGTCCACTTTTTGGGTCTGTGTAGTTATTTGAGGCACCACAATCTATACTTACAAACTCTGAAAATATAGCCAATTAGACATTCATCAAAATCAAATCAATTAACCACTAGTAACAACAAAAGGAACTCTTGGAGCATTTAAACAAACAGAATATGTCCAGAAAGTACCTGTGACTTGGGATAGAGCATAGGGTAGTATGAACAAGCATATTACAGCCAGTTGAATTGAGCATAGACCCATCGAAGATCACACAAACATCGATGCTCTTAAATTTTTATAAAAACAAACAATAAACAAATAACAACAAATTCTTTGGCTTTGAGGGTCACGAGAAAGAAGGAAAGCGTGTGAGGAGAGTGAAGTGAAGAAAGAAGACTCCACTTTGGTTTTTGCTTTTGCTAAAAAAAAGTTGAGTCTCTGCAATAGTCGCAGAGAATTGTCTTCTTTATATATTCGAAATGCTTTTTCTTTTCCTTCATTCCGATAATTAAAGCTATTAGTTTCACCTTTCCTGCTTTTTGTGAAAGTTGGTTTCGCACACAATCTCTGCAAACTTTAATTCAAGTTGTCCTTACACTACACACACTACAGGTATCTCTGTTTTTCTCTCTGTGTCTCTTCAAAATCTATTGGGCCCTGTTTTAAAAAGTGATCTCTTATACGGAAGTGTAATAAGCCCAACTAAAATGAACTTGTAGCATAGGCCCACACTACATTGTTCATAGGCCCATATCTAAATCTAGGGCTCATGTCATATTTTCTATCTTTACCTTTGGAAACTTCAATCAGTATGAAAATGAACTTATTTTATTTCAAATCCAGAAAGAAACTAATATTTAGTTTGTTGCTTTCGAACTAAATTTATTTGCAAACTTTTGTTCATATAAATTTGGAACATTGATCTAGAAGTGCTACTTCAATCTAGTGTATGGTTTATAAAAAACAGGAACATCAAAATCTGTTTATTGTTGTAAAGAAAAACTCAAAATCAAACTTTTATATGGTTGTATTGGTATTTTCGCAACTGATTGTGATTATATACATTTAATATTAATTTTTGAAACTGTTTTTCTTTTTCAAACAAAAAAAACTCTAAACTGTCTAAAACAAAAGATTTTTTTTTCTTTGAATTATACAATAATATCTTTAGCAAATTATTGTTTAAAGTTTCACTTAAATATGTAAAATTTTATGTGGATACACATTATATATATATATATAATATTTTTCAATAAATATTACAAAAAAAAATAGTATTCTCATTTTTGGAAGAAGACATCAACATTTTTTTCTCGAGGGAACTTTGGTTTATAGTCTAAACAATAATAATTTTAAATAAGACTTTTGTACAATTTGAGCTTTCTAGATATTTTAATAACATATTATATAGAGTAAAATGAGTTACACATCAATATCAGGTATCTCATACCCATGGATTAAAGAATGAAAAAAGTTGAATGGAAGAATAAATTGGTGAAAATCAAATAACATGAAGTTTCATAGGAAGTGGAGGTTATAAGCTCACATTTTGTCTTAATTAACTTTATATTTAAAGATGTTTGTAGAAAACTAAATTATAAAAGAATATAATTAGATTAAAATAAGAATTAAGATGGCAAATGTGTGAGGCAAAAAAGATAAGAAGGAAGAAGTTCATCTTGATCCTTCTAATTTGTTGGACACCAATCATACACATAAACCTTTTTCTTTTGGTAATTATTTCTTAATTCCTCCTTGTGGGATAAAGTACTTTGTTAGTGGGTATTTTCCCATTTAATTACCTTTTTAATTACTTATAATAATAATAATTAAGTTTAGAATCATTTTGAATTTTGTATGTTTTGTTTGAATGTATAGTTAATTCTCTCCCCTACCTCTCAAAAAGTTTCACCTTTTAGCCACTCCATTTTTTAATGCTGTAAACGACTTCAGAATTTATATAATCTTCTTGGTATAATGAAGACTTTTTTTGATAAAGCTCATAAGAGTTGTCTCCAAACTAGTAGAGTGAAAAATCTGAATATATATAAATTTTTATTTATGCTATATGTATTCGAATTCTCTAACTCCAAAGTTTGGCGATTTCCCATAGCAAAAAAAAAAAAAAAAGAAATTTCATGAATTANTTGGGGATTTCCCAAAGAAAAAAAAAAAAAAAAAGTAATTTCATGAATTAAAAAGACTTATTTTTTTAACAGTTGGATCGACAAATTTTTATTCATAACTTAAATTTTCTAAATCTTTAATAATAATATAATATCATGTGAGGTATAAATCAAAATCTAATAACAAAAAATATGACATTTAACCACTTGAGTAAAGAATATACTATTTCTGAAAATTAGTTTGAGATTCTTCCGGTTATTGAAAGCTTTGTATATATGTGACACTCGAAGTTAGACCATAATTAAAATTTTATGAAAAGATAGATATATATATATATATATATATAAAGGTATCATGTGACTGCATGTTTTTTTGTGTGCATGTTGCACCAATTAGTGTGGCAAGCGAATGATTATGGAGACTTTTAGAGGCAAAAGAATTATAATGTGATTATTATTATTGGCTCCATAAAAGTCGTTCCATAAATGAACCAAGTCCTTTGGTTCCATAATAAGCATTTGCATTTGCAATCTATAAACCAAACATATGATTAATTACTTGGTTTTTCTTTTCGTTGAGTGATCAACATACATGAGGTTTTCAATGTCCGATTTGCACTTATAACCAATCTTATAAGAGATTGGTAGGGCTAGTTAATGGTTCTTCAGTCAATCATTGGAGTGTAATTAATATTGAAGATGCTAGATTGGTTATAAGTGCAAAGCCACGTTACTCATATTTCGATATGTTTAATTAATTAATAATTATTCGTTGCATAGTTATTAGTACTATTTTAATACTGGTACCTAATTATTTGGGATAAGTTTCTTGCCAACTTTCATTGCGTTTGAAACGTATAGCTTTGATTAGTCCTTACATTAACTTTGTTTTAAACTGCGATGCCTTCACGCCTTAATTTTGAATGGTATTTTATATAGCATATTTTTCCTTAATTTTTTATATTCTCTCTTAATTCATATTTCGAGTTAGCTCTTGCTTATTTAACTTTTCGTAATCTTTTTTTATATGATTAATGTCGCAGTCGAATTTCTAAACCGTTAAATTAGTTCTGCAGAGAGGAGATTTAGATGCTCAAACGAATAATTGTAGTGATATATAGAATATAGTTTGAATTAACCATGGGCGTTCGGATCTTCGGGTCGGATCATTTCGGTTTCGGTTCTTTCGGTTCCAGAATATTTATACCCATATAGGATTCGCTACTATTTCGGTTCAGTTTCGGGTCGGTTCCATTCGGGTTAGGGTTGGTTCGGATCCAAATTTAAAAAACCTGAAACTTACCTAAATACCCAAATAACCGAGAAATTTCCCAAAAAATGCTAAAAATACCAAAACAAATACCTAAAAATATCATAAACATATCTAAAAATAGGAAAAAAAATATTTTTGAATACCTAAATATTCACAAATATGTGAAAATATCTAAAATTATCAAAAAATACTCATATAATACTCTAAAAATACTTAAAAAGACTATAAAGTCGGGTCTTCGGGTACCCGTTTGGTTCTCGGTTCGGGTCCGGGTTCGAATCCGGTTCTTTGGGTCCTAAATTTTTGTACCCGTTCGGGTATTTAAGCATTTCGGGTTCGGATTTTCTTTTTCAGGTCGGATCCAAGTTCAGTTTTTCGGGTCCGATTTTTATGCCCAGGCCTAGTTTGAATAATAACCAAAACAAAACTTAATGCAATATCCAGTAAATCTTTCCTCCTTTAACCCTTTTTCAACAAGACAACCGCCAAGGCAAAAATATGTGTTTGTCGACTTACTAAAAATCGATGATCCTTCTCACACCCACATCTATAACATTTGAGGTCACAAAAAATCTTTCTATGATGTTCGAACCGGGTCAAACACAACGAGGTAAGTCCACGATTCTGATTAAAAGAGGGAAGATTGGGCAAAGATTCTTTTAAGGGTTTGGAGAACAAAAGAGTGTACTATGAAGAAAGATAGTTGCCGAGTGCAGTATATTGCTTAATGTCTGTGCCAAAAAGCCGATCCCTTCTTTGAAGAACATGCCTCTCTATTTATAGATCATAGATGCGGTTACAAAGTAGATTTGATAAAGGAAAATCTACAAATTTCTAGATAAGATAGTATCTAGAAGATTTTTGCTAGATTTTTGGAAATTTTCCATATCGGAATGGGAAAATTTCCGTTTCTTTGTTTGCTGACGTGTCATCCGACTTCCTTCAGGTTTTAGCACGCTTCCGAGATGGAAATCGTCCGAGTTGAGACTTCGATAAATTTACCAAGTTCGAAACTTAGAATTTGGCACATTGTTTCTGTGGACCGAAGTAGGATCTCGGATCCACATACAACAATTGTCCCCCCAGACTCGGAAATCTATTTCCTAGTTTCCGAGTCGGGAAGTTCTCCGCTTCTAGAATATTCGGTCCACGTGTCACTTCGCGATTTACTTGAGGTGGTTCCCTCGATTTCTGTGCTGAATAATTATTATTGTTTGGCGTCGCAGCGGTTTTCGATAAATTCCTACAAATACTGCACCCTCACTCTTTTACCATTCACTTCATCTTTGTGATTAATCCTTCCGACTTCACTTTTATCTCC
>OVAX01001370.1:0-46832 GCA_900406405.1 Lepidium africanum | reverse complement strand
ATCAATGTCCTAGTTGTCAGTTCTAGGATGCAAGCAAACAACCATACTTGAAAACACTAGCTATGATCATCACAGAACCGAATAAATCCAACTTTGACTACTCATGCATTCAAATCAGCTATCCCTTTTAACATTCATTAAAATTCAGAACCATGAATATAGTCTAAACATCAATAGAGAGTTCATTTGGCCAAGGTAAGGTTCAAGAGATAAGGGTGACTTCTAGAAGATATGGTCAATCAACATGCAAGGGATCACTCATAAAATGGAAAGAGCTTTGATATAATGCTAAAGGTGATAATCCAATAGACGCATACAAGAGCATATATCCATCTACCCAAGCACCCAATTGGTTTCCTAGCTGTTCTATCCCAGAATGTGATCGTAATCTACCCTTTATCCCAAAGGCTTTCTTCTTTTACAGCCAACAAAGATCATCATTTAAGCTTTTCCAATCGANCAAGGCTTTCTTCTTTTATAGCCAACAAAGATCATCATTTAAGCTTTTCCAATCGAAATTCTAAGGAGGAGGGTTCTATTTCTTTGAACTTCTAGCGGTTTGGGATTAATACTTTACAGCTCTAGGCTCTTCATTCTTTACTTAAGAGTCATTATTTCTTTTCCTTATACTTAGAACCTTTTATTCTTTGCATTCCCAAAACCTTTACTAGACTTTTATCCTTTTCATTCCCAATCCCTCCTTGAATTCTCTCTTTTAAACCTTTTCATTCCTTCCATAACCTTCCCCTGCTTGTTCACAAACAAATCCCACACCCAAAACCAACGCCACCTAATCCTAGTTTGATCCAAAAACCGTGGACCATAATCTACATGGAGACATGCTCTTATCGGTTCTCACCTAACACTTTATGCTAAGCAATTCCGAAAAAGGCCTCACAATCACACAGCAACAATGGCAAGGCTTGAAATGAGGTAATTATGCAGCTAGGTGGTAAGCTATTTGGACTAACAAGGTAGCAGTTACGAAGAAGAAAGATAGTCCAAATATTTTTCCCACCTAGCTGCATAATTACCTCATTTCAAACCTTGCCATTGTTGCTGTGTGATTGTGAAGCCTTTTTCGGAATTGCTTAGCATTCGTCACATGGGCCATCTTGCATGTTCTTCTTTCAAGCACGATGAAGAGTAAAAAACCGAAATACAATCAGTAGTAGATGGTCCACCGGTATTTGGAAGAGGTCCCGGTATCTCAATTGAATCGGACTGGAGGAGATTGTCTTAGAGATAAGAGGATCGATATTATCCTTCTTGGAAGCAAGTTAATGGTTACAAGTAGATCTGGAATGCATGTTAGCTGATTAGTTAAAATTGCATAGCAGATAGGGAAATGAAAACGATGATCGGGATGATCTCTTCAAGGACGAGCTTCTCTCCTTTTTCCTATTTGTTTTTTTTTAATGATGGAATAGGGGTATAGCGATAATCCGATGAGAGGAAGAAGAGAGCACATGATTAAGGGATCAAAGGTTGAACGTTAATTTTCAGATCAAATCAATTGAACTGATGGTTTTTATAGAAAGGAAACCGGCAGCAGGAACACTCTGGTGGATATACTCTTACACTCTTTAATAGGAGAGAGAAGAAAGACTTTTTTTTGATAAGTTATGTGTTACTAGGATAAAAGAAATAGACGTTGAGCCTTGTTTAAGTAGCGGGAAGAGTGAGAGTAAGTAATCATCATTGGTCTCCATGCGTGATAAAATGGGAAGCTTTCAAAGATAGTTCCTGAGATTCTTCATTCAAGAACTTTCATACCTGAAACCAGGGCCGTGGATAAGCACGTGTGAGGTGAGATTCGTCACATGGCCCAAAAAAATAGAAAGCCCAATGTAGAAATATCTTTAATCTTTTTTCTAAAAATTTAATATTTTTTATACACATATCATATTACAAAAAAAAAATTCTTCTCACACCATACTATTATACTCTTATTATAAAAGTGTGTTTTTTCTTACACCATACTATTGTTTTTTAGTATGTTTTATTTTTTTTTAGCAAAATTTAGGGTCCAAAATATTTTTTCAACTAGTTTGGCAAAAAACAGTTTTGTTTTACCAGCACCAGACCTTTAATTTTATTGAGACGCCCTGCCTGAAACATAAACTCGGTTTGAATCATGCACTACCACCAATTTAAAACCCATGCATGACCATAAAACCAACTCTTGGGTTGTCTTCTTTTTCATCCATTACTATGTTCTTCACAATAGTTTCCATGTTTGAATCAGAGAACTCACTACCAAGTTTCCCTTGAAAAATCTTTGCAGCTGGATCAAACGAGTATGCAAGCCTGTGCAAAATCCATATCGACTTTGCAAGTTTCAAGAAGGCAAGCATTCTCTCATACTTGAACCATAAGAAATCTAACAACAATATCAATTTTATTTCATGCTGAGGTGAAGCCGAAGCAAATTTAAGAAAACTTATGGACACATACAGATATTGAAATCCACAATGTTACATACAACGTAAGTAGAACATAAACCACATAAAAGATATTCATGTCAGAAATCGTCATATATCCTTTAAGAACCTTCGACATCAGGTCTTAGCGTCCCTGTGAAGTAAATGGTTCCGTGAGTATCAAAGCTACCGATGGACCTTTGTGATGTCAAAAGACTCAAAATATCAAGTATTCCTTCAGATGTCCTGGCCCGCATTCTGACATGTTCGGCTCTGATAATATCGAGTAAATTCTCTGGAAGCTGCAGATCACCGTTCAAGATCTGGACCACCTTAGACATATCCGGCCTAATTTCTGCAGCCTCGTGCGAACACAGTACTCCCAGTTTTAAAATAAGCTCGAGCTCTTTTCTATTGTGTTCTCGGCGGATTCCTTCCATGGCTGCCTTGAGAATATCTCCGTTTTCCCAGCGATTTAATGTCCATTCAGCAAGGCGGACCTCATTGGTGGCTGCTTGTCGCTCTATCAGCCTTCTACCACAAGAGACTTCTAGCATAAACAACCCGAAGGCGTAGACATCTGTCCCTGTGGTTGCTCTTCCAGTTCTTAAGATCTCAGGTGCAATGTACCCGATTGTTCCAGCTACCCTAGATATCTGAGGATCGTTATTATGATCGTACATCTTAGCCAATCCGAAATCCCCAAGCTTTGCATTCATTTGGTGGTCAATCATGACATTTGCCGGTTTGATGTCTCGATGAATCACAACTTGCACCCACTCATGGTGCAGATAGCAGAGTGCAGAGGCTAAATCTTTGATGATTTTGAAACGTTGATCCCAAGTAAGCTGCTCTTGATTTGTTCTGCTGTAGAGGTACTGGTCAAGACTTCCATTGGGCATGAAGTCATAAACCAAGTAGAGTTCCTCCTTGTACCTACAATAACCCTGGAGCCTGACAAGGTTTGGGTGTCTTAGCCGACCAATCGTTGTTATCTCAGCCAAGAATTCCTGCATTCTTTGTCCCGAACCTTGTGAAATCCGCTTAACGGCAATCTCTGCACCAGAACCTGGAAGTGTACCTTTGAATACCTGACCGCACCCTCCTTTGCCTAAAAGTTGTTTAAAACCCGTTGTGGCTTTAAAGAGTTCTTTGTAAGTAAACCTATGAGGTCCACATTCGATCTCCCATTCCTCTAGAAACTCCATAACCTTCTTATGTCTCTTATAAAAGAAAATGCTTGAAACTGATGCAACAAGCGCAACAAAGAGAGTCAATGCCAAGCCGGTCACCAAAGCAATCCGCTTCAACTGAGATTCTACCTTGGGATATGGAGGAAAGGTTGGTATAGGGAAATCGAGCTGTGGAACAATGACTAAGGTGAATTCATACCACGTCCACATGTAATGTAATGCTCCAACCGACCCGGTGGAGGCTGTGAAGCCAACATACATATTCTCCAAAAGATATGGTGATAAATCTTGGTTCAGCGAGAGAAGTGGCTGCGTCGGGTGAACTGTCTCCTCTGCTGGTGATAAGGTGACATTAAGCTGTTTCTCTGTATGACTGTACAAAATCGTGACTCGGAGTAGTTTTCCACTGATCAAAGAAAGCTTTCTGAACTCACCCTTTTGATCATAATAACCGGCAGGAGCAGATATGTTAGACCTCATGTTATTTATGTTAATACCAACATGGTTATCATCAATATCACCAAATTCTTCATCTTTATGTACATCGAGCTCCACGGCAATGATCTGGTTTGAGCTTTTTCCATTGTTTGTATCGTTTAAGATACCGAGGTACTGATCAGGAAAAGCACCCGGAATGCCTCTCGTGGGAGAGATCACAAAGGCCATACCGTGAGAGCCTTCGTTCTTATGCTCAGGTACGATAGCAAAGAAGAAGGTGAAAGAGAAAGAAGTCAAGTTACCGTTGACAGAATTTTTGAAAGGGAATGGCTTGTCGTGGAAGGCCTGACCATAAGCGTGCTTCGTGGTGTTCGTCAACGTCATGAAATCTTTGTAAATTCCTGCGGAGCCCTGCATAACCAGCTTACCATGGGACTTTTCAATATAACAGAACAGAGTAAGGATTAAGAAAACGACCAGTGAGCCGTTTATACAAGACATGATCTTTAACAGAGGGGTAATACGAGAAACTAAGATCTTAGTTTCTATTGTCGTTTGGTTTTTGAAAGCATGAAGAAACTTAAATAAGCCACAAACGGAAGCCCATGGACTAATCAAGACGCACAAGGACTAATGTCTGCAGACGGTAACAAGTAACAACATATGAACTAGTCAAGATTTAACAGAGAGCTACAAGTCATAGTAAATGACTGAAATCATTTAATTAACTAATTAGTGATGTCCCAAACCTCCATGTAGGCATGGACCTTGTACAAGACAACAATCTACATCAACAATATAAATAGTCGACCCTGTGTACCTCTGACATCTGTTCACTGCAAAATCACAACCTAGTTTAAGGTAATATTATTAGGTCATCATCGTTTTGAAAACAGAGACATATGTATTACTATAATTCAGTAGTCTTGCTTATCTCAGTCAAGACATCTATCTGTCCACACTACAGAATCAAAGTCTAGGATTAATAATAATTTCTAATAAATCATTTTGAAGATGACCTTATTTTACAAACATGACATCATGCCCCTTCGGTTAGGAATATGCCGGAGGTCAGAGGGGGCAATCCAATTTTCTAAAATTTGGGGCCAAACAGATGAAGTTGAGAATACATGAAGGACACAAAAGTAAATTAACTAAACGATAAGTAACAGAAAAAAAGAGAGGGAGAGAGAAATACAAACTCTTACCGCTGATCAAAAACCCGAGCATTCTGGTCTCCATGGTCGTCGAAATCGCTGGTTGAATGGTTTTGACCTCTTTCAGATAACTTTCCCGTGGCCTGTTGCTCATTCCATGATCGGCCAGCTAACTAAGGAATTTCAAGTAGGCTGATATGTTCAAAGGCAGAAACTTATCACCTTCTTTCTGTGCAACTCTCTGTTCGAAGTGCATCACAGAGACTTGCCTACTGTAATTGGATAACGATAGGCACAATGATGTTGAGACTCGACGAACTTAAGATCAGATAATAACTTTTCTTATATAATAATTATAGATGATACATGTAGGCTTGCTGAAAATTATAGTTATAACAGAGGAAATAAAAGTTGCATCACAACAAAGTGGGAAGCTTTAAGACAGTTCCTGAGATTCTTCATTCAAGAACTTTCACACCTGAAACATAAACTCGGCTTTGAATCACGCTGCCACCAATCCAAAACCCAGGCATGACCATAAGACCAACTCTTGGGTTCCCTTCTTGTTCATCCATTACTATGTTCTTCACAACAGTTTCCATGTATGAATCAGAGAACTCACTACCCTTTTTCACTTGGAAGATCTTTGCAGCAGGATCAAACGAGTAAGCAAGCCTGTGCAGGATCCATATTGACTTTGCAAGTTTCAAGAAGGCTTGGTAAAACGCAGTCCTTGGGTGCCCACCTCCTGTCACGTAGTCACGCTGATCTAGATTTCCAAAGAAAGAAGCTTCCATCTTTGGATGGACCAAGATGAGATACTTGCTCTTGCAGAATTTACCAAAGTTGGAATCAGGGTTTGCACCCAAAGCATCTAATGGATCCATGTCCTTCAGAGCAAGATACTGACGGAAGAATGTTTCTGTGTCATCATCAGCCGTAAATGTTGCACTCTCTGAGTTTACCGAAAAATTCTTTTGCTGAAATCCGCTGAACATCCTCTGGCATATGTATGATTCAAATGCATATTTCTTGTGAGGCCTCTTAGCGTAAGCAACATCAGGCTCAATGGAACTGGCTGCAGAGTCAAGATCCCATCCTGCAGCTTTCATCATGTTAATTAGCGGCTTGGAGAAATCGTGCACGGCTTTAGCAGCATCTTCGTAAGTCGATATAAAGAGCTCAGTGGTTAAGTCTGGGAACTGCAAATTTGCATCTCCATTAGAAGCTTCGTTTGTAGACATTCCCCTTAACTTAAGATTCTTTTCAAGCTTGAGCCGTTTCTGGTTTGCTTCCTCGATCTTGTGGAGCATCTGCGTAATCTCAGAATCTTTGTTCTGAATCTCAGACTGAAATTTCTTCACCATAACTTCATAAGTCTTCAATAGACTCTGCTGTTCTTGGATCTCTGCAGCTAAACGAGAGTCTTGTGGAGAGACACATACAGGTTTGGGGTTATTCTCTCTATAAAAATGCTTCAGTTCTGAGAGATTCTTGAGTTCAGAAATCACAACTTTATCCGCTGCCTGAATCTTCTCGGGATCATAAGGCGTATGAGCACTTTGAAGCTCAATATAAGCAGATTTCAAAGAAGAGATGTTTCCAAAGAGATTGGAAATAAGTGCTTCCATAGCTTCTGGATTCTGATTGATTGACTCTTCCATTGGTTGAGGATGGACTTTCTGGTTGCCGTTGCTCTCGCGGAGTTGGGTTTCTTTCAACCCACTAGGTAGCATAGTTGACACCACCAAACAAAATGGATTCTCTTAATCACTGTAATTCAGACAAAACTCACCAATCTTCTCCTGCAAAAGATAGTTTTGCCTCAGAACCAAGCTTGTGGAACAGGAGATTCAATTCTAAAAACAAGATGGAAAAAAGAAAAAGTTCATATAAGCAAATCTTTGTTGATGTTACTTCAGACCTTTTGTGTTTACAGATCTTGAACTGAAAAACATCATTTCGAAGAAAAAAAAATCTAGCATCTGGATATGTAGACTTCGAAACTATAGAAAATGTGAAAACATCAAACCCTAAAGATCTTTCCTCTACTGTTCATTTTCAAAAAAAATCACAAACTTCGCTAATTAGGTTTGTAATTAGACAAGTAACTAGTTGATTTCATCTGAATCTAGAGAATAATATCCAAAACAGAAGATATTACCTGGATTTGTTTTGTTTTGTGTGTGTATTCACTATTTACACAGAAGAAGTTACGCGTCAACTAAACCTTAACCTGCTTTCACGCCAAATAAAGTAGAGGAGAACGAAACATCAAGCTCTAAGCCGGATCCTTCGCCGGAGATGAAGGAAATACAGAGAAAGGTATATACTTTTGCAGGAAGTGAACGAAATGATACAGAGCTCTCCATTATTTCTATGTCCTTGCACCTCTAAATCAAACAGAGGGTTCTCAATCGCATTGGTCCAGCCAAAACCGAAATTCGATTCGGTTCATAGTAAACCAAACTGAGCAGCACCCTAAAGCTCAAGCCCAAGCCCAAGCCCACGCCTGTAACTCATCTTCTCTGCTCTGCTTGAGGGAGTTTCTGTTGCTCTCATTCTTTCGGAGAAATGGTTCGTCTGTTTCTGACACTTTCTCCGGCGATTTCCCGATTGAATATCTATCCTGGAATCTCTATTCTAGCGACCATTCATTCCCTCAGATTACAAAAACACCATAAGAATAAGACCAACACCCCGAATTTCTCGCTAATCTATCCTTCATCTTCATCCAAGTTTCAGAGGACGCGTAGTTATTCTACCGGAACAAGAATGTCCTCCTTAACCACAAGTGAAACTTCGAAATTCGATGATAATTTGGTTGTTCTAGGCATTGAAACGAGTTGCGACGACACTGCCGCAGCTGTAGTAAGCTCGTTTAGTCACATTTAGTCTTTTCTTCACGTAATCGTTTACTTATGTAAACTTGTATCAGTTCACGCTTCACTCTGAAATTGAGAATTGTGGTTTTTAGGTGAGAGGTAACGGTGAAATTCTCAGTCAAGTCATTTCTTCTCAGGTAAAGATCGGTCCTTTGCTAGTTTGCTTTATCGGCAAGGCGATTCTTTGGCATGATGTTTACAAGACTTAACTAATGGCGTGAAGATAACATTTTGTCTGAGAAAGCGTTTCACATTTAAAAATCTCTTTCCTTTATATCATTCTTTAAGTTTCACCTGTTCTGATCTTGGAATTGGCAACATCAAGGCAGAATTGCTTGCCCAATATGGAGGCGTCGCTCCTAAACAGGCTGAAGAAGCACACTCCCGGGTTATAGATAAGGTAATAGAGACTTTCCATCATTACAAAGCATTGCAAGACTCAATATCTCTCAAGTATCTAGATTCGGTCTTTGTTCAGAATTGGTCCAGATACTTCGTTGTGCCCCGATATTTAGAGAGGTTTAGGCTTTTGGGTTTTGATGCTGATGGCAGACAAAAAATTTGCATACATTGGTTGCAGGTTGTGCAAGACGCACTTGATCTAGCCAATGTTACCGAGAAGGATCTCTCTGCTGTTGCTGTTACCATTGGACCTGGTTTAGGTCTCTGTCTACGCGGTAAGCTGGAGAAAAAAGTATTCACTCATGTACTATGAAATAACAAGTGTCGTTCGGGTACTAATTATGATAAAAGATTTTCTTCTCGATTCATACAGTTGGTGTGCAGAAGGCTCGAAGAGTTGCTGGTAACTTCAATCTCCCAATCGTTGGGGTGCATCACATGGAGGCTCATGCCCTTGTAGCTAGGTATTGCTTAATCTGCTCGCTTTATTTGTTTGGTCTCCGTTTTAGATTTGTTTATTGCTCATCGGCTTTTAATTTTTCTTTGTAGATTAGTGGAACCAGATTTAAGCTTTCCTTTCATGGCATTGCTTATATCAGGTAGTGCTTAAAGTGGTTTCTTCTTAAGCAAAATCAGCTTCACAAGGTGATTTAGGTTTCGATCTAAACAGGGACACCCATTATATTTCTGTTTAGGAGGGCATAATCTTCTAGTTCTTGCTCATAAGCTTGGTCAGTACACACAACTTGGGACTACAATAGATGATGCTATAGGCGAGGCATTTGACAAGACAGCGAAATGGCTTGGCCTTGATATGCGCAGAAGTGGTGGACCCGCTGTTGAAGAACTTGCTCTGGAGGGTGATGCCAAATCTGTTAAGTTTAATGTAAGTGAAACTAGTTTGCTGGTTGGTTAGCCATCTTTTTCTTGTTCTACTCAATGTCCGCATCATTTATGTTGTTGTTTCCTTGTTTATCAGGTTCCTATGAAACATCATAAAGATTGTAACTTTTCTTATGCTGGTTTGAAGACACAAGTGAGGCTAGCTATTGAAGCCAAAGAAATGTAACGTTGATAGTAGTCAGCTTTGAAAATTGTTTACCCGAATTATGTCACATATGTTGGAAGCTATGTGTTAAAAAGATAATGGTCTTTTGCTGGAGTGCAGCAATGCTAAATGTCCACTCTCTTCTGCAACAAACGAAGACAGAAGAAACCGTGCAGATATTGCCGCTTCCTTTCAGGTACAAATTAATATGTGGATTAATGATCTTGTAAAATGCTTATTTCTAAACATGTTCAGCTTATATGAACCAGCGAGTAGCTGTTTTGCATCTGGAGGAAAAGTGTGAACGAGCAATAGACTGGGCACTAAAACTTGAGCCTTCTATTAAACATATGGTGAGGCTTAGAATGAAGAAAAGAGAAACCTCGGTTTTGCCTTACAGTACATTTCTCAACTTATCTTCAGGTAGTCTCTGGTGGTGTTGCTTCAAACCAATGTGTACGACTTCGACTCAATAGCATTGTTGAAAACAAAAACCTGAAACTTGTTTGCCCTCCTCCTAGCCTTTGCACAGACAATGGTAAAAGGAGTTTGCGATTTTCCTGCTAGTAAAATCAGATATAGAGAGAAGAGAAATTAATAGTTCATTAATCTCTCCAGGAGTAATGGTGGCATGGACTGGTCTTGAACATTTTCGTGTAGGGAGATACGATCCACCTCCACCTGTAAATGAACCTGATGATTTCGTGGTACGTTTTGTATACAAGCTCAATACTTGCGAAGATTCTGTTGTTTAAATAGATTATATAACTTTGTGACTGATGTTTCGTGGGTTATGAATTTAGTATGATCTTCGACCGAGGTGGCCTCTAGGAGAGGAGTATGAGAAAGGAAGAAGCGAAGCTCGTTCTATGAGAAGTGCACGGATTCATCCGTCTCTTACTTCAATCATTAGAGCAGATTCTCTTCATCAACAAACACAAACGTAGAAGAAAAGGTAATCCATATTCTTGAAGCTCAATATAACCTTCTCACTGAAGAACAAACGGTTTTCCGGTTCATTATTAGATCTGTATCATTCAAGCAGTGGCCTCAATTTACAAACCATATCCAATTCATTTCTGTCGTGCATATGACTAAAAGTTTCTACTTCAAACCAAATCATCTGTTGTTTGTTTTTCCTCTTATTATGTTACAACACTCAAAATCAACACCACCCATAAGGCCATAATGCAAGCAAGAGATAAATATTAGAAGAAAAAAAAGCTCAATAAAAAGAAATCACACAAATCTGTTAAATGCCTTTCTTCCAACAGATGCTGGCATCGAGACAGTGGAATCAATACTCAAATTTCCTACTGATTTAAGTGTCTTGTGCTTCTCAAGAACCACACCTCCAGGTGAACCAGGAACCCTTGGGCTGCTGCTGTTGCTCATAAGCAATGACCCTTTCTTCCATCTAAACATATCGAGACCTTGTTGCACAGGAGGATATGACATTCTCCTCTTCTCGCTCAATGGTGCTGTACCCATCACTCTCTCCTTTGGATTACTGGTTGGCCTAACTTTTGCCTTAGCAGAAACTGTTGGAGCCATGTAGCTAGGAAATGGAGGACAGCTTGTGAGACTGTCATTATCCTGAAAAGGAGAATCTTGACCTCTTAGTCTTCCTCTCGAGTATCTTGATGTGCCTGTGTGGGTGGGTCTGGATGGAGTAGCAAATGTAGATCTCGAAGACCTGGGTGTGGAAGTGCCAAAGTGGTTGTCAAGCCTGATATGGTGTTGGTTGCTTGACTGAGACAGAGGGCTGGGGCACAGTCGTGTTGGTGTTAGCCTAAAATCTCTTGGTGGTTGGCTATGGCTAGGTACAGGACTACCGAGAGGATTCTGCCTGTCCGCCCAGTTCCACCATCGATTATCCAGAGCATACCTGGGATTGTTTTTCCACAACTGCACAGAGATAGAGATGTTGGTGAAAACCGAAAATATGCACAACATGATGATGCCGTGAGGAAAAATTAAGTATTACCTTGTGAGAATATGCATAGGCCATGGATCTTTCTCTCCTAATAATCGCATCAATCTTTCTCTGTGATCTTGCATCCCTTTCTTCTTTTGTCAGTACACTGTCGTCCCAATTATCGCTACCAGCTTCAGACGCCGCCAATCTGGCTATATCTTTCTCAACCTGAGCTTGGTTTTCCAACATTTTGATGCGACGTGATTGGATCTGGGATTGAACACGGACCACTTGCTGCATGTACTTGATTGCATTTACTGTCTGCCGCTTCACGCTGTATCCTCTCACAACCCCTTGTAGCCTGACTAGACCTTTGAGAGCTCTGAAACTTTTCCTTGCCTGTTTCACCCAAGTCAACAACTTCCTTGTCTTAGAAATGAGGGCTACTGTAATGGACAAATTATGAAACAGAAACAAACAATGTGTGTACGTACCATGTAACCTCTGAAAGCTCCTTGAATCTTTGTTGCAGAAGCATGTTGGACTGGGAGTGTTGGCTCTGGTCTATGAACAATCTCCCTTCGCTGCACAGCCCTAGGCGAAACTGCTCTTGGAGAAGGAAGTTTAGGCGTAGTGGGTCTTGGGGCATCCAATGTGGGTGGGTCTGCTCTTGGGGAAGGGGGTTTAGGCGCAGTGAGTCTTGGAGCATCCAGGCTTGGTGCCTCTGCTCTTGGAGAAGGAGGCTTAGGCGTAGTGTGTCTTGAAGCATCCAATCTTGGCGGGTCTGCTCTTGGAGAAGGAGGCTTAGGCGTAGTGTGTCTTGAAGCATCCAACCTTGGCGGGTCTGCTCTTGGAGAAGGAGGCTTAGGCGTAGTGTGTCTTGAAGCATCCAATCTTGGTGGGTCTACTCTTAGAGAAGTCGCTCTTGGAGAATGAGGCTTTGGCGAAGATGGCCTTGGAGTGTCCAATGTTGGAGGGTCTGCTCCTGGAGAAGGCGGCTTTGGAGAAATGGTTTGTAGAGAGACAACTCTTGGTGAAGTTGGTCTTGGAGAAGGAATATTGGGAGGGTTAGTAATCTTCTGAGAAGGTACCCGAGGAGAAGCAGACCTCAGTGGAGGAGGAGCATTAGCAGAGGCTGATGATGCCTTTGATCGATCAGAGGGCTTTGGTGAAATGGATCTTGGAAGGTCGGCTCTTGGAGAAGAAGGCTTTGGTGAAAGGGATCTCGGAGAAGGTGGCTTTGGAGAAGCGGCTCGTGGTGAGGAAGCTCTTGGAGAAGTTGGTCTCTGACTCTGAGTAGGAACCCGAGGTGAAGCGGGCCTCAGAGGCGAGGTTGCGGATGGATTTGATCGATCAGGAGTAGGAGGCCTGAAAATAAGATTGTGATCTCTCTCAGCCTCACCCAAGATCTTTTCGATACTACTAGGCTCTCTGAAGATGGGAAGAAAGGAATTGGTCTCTCGCTTCCCAAACCCTTTCTTCCTCTTTTCTTTCCCACTCTTTCTTTCTTGTTCCTGCTGCAAAAATTGGTCACCAAGAGCCAAAGTATCTCATCAATCACCATACAAAAAACTCTTAAATCCACAAGCTAAGAAACTTCAGTAGAATTTTCTTTGAGAGTAGTGAGCTTACATTGCCTAGCTTCTCTTTGGAATGTGGACTAAAAACCCTTTTAATTGCAGAAAACCAACTTCCTTTCTTCACCATTTTTACAACATTACTCTACTTACCTGTCACAATACAACAGAATTCACGCCTAATCTTTCACACAATTTGAAGGATGAACCTTTATGATAATACCAAGATCTATGCATGGAGAATTTCAAGACTACTACAATGGAATATTCTATCAGAGATATATCTTACTGTGACAGATGGATAAAATTTGCAGAGCAGGCGCAAGTTAGCATGATTGCTCTGTAGCAGAGAAAGTGAAGAACAGCTTCTCAACAGCCAAAACTCTTACCTGCATGATCCAAATGAAACTGTAGTTAAAGGCCAAAGGAAGGAAAAACAAAAGAAGATCCAAAGAACTCAAATACAGAAACTGCCAAAGAGAAAAGAGAGAGAGATTTTTAAGTTGTTGAGCTTCCATGAAAAGGAAGTTTTAACTTTTAGACAAATCTTAGCTCAACTTTATTTTTTATCTTCTCTACAGATTAGGTGAACTGATTTTATCAACACAAAAACTTGCTTGTACGATGAGAAGAAGACGACAGTTTCCAAGTGTAAAAGCTCTGAATTTTATTATACAGAAAAGGAAACTGAAAATTGAAGATTTTTGCTTCTCAAGACAACAACTCACAAGAGCTCTTTCTCTCTCTCTCTCTTTCACCTTGAAACTCATGTGTTTCACATCCCAACAAAAAGAGAGACATCAAACAGAACACACAGAAAACAATAATAGACAGATCTTTTGAAACAACCCAGAAAACCAGAAAGTAAAAACAAATAACAAATCAAAAGACTACCAAAATCCTCTCCTCAGTATAATCATTAAGAAACATGAATTGCTTACCTCGATTTTGAGATTTTTGTAACTTTCCCTTCTTCTAAGAGCGACAGAGACAGAGAGAGAAGATGAAAAAGAAGCAGGCAGAGAAGAAAGAACTCTTGTCTGGTAATTTTCTCTTTTGTCTATCTCTCTCAGGTCTCATGTCCTTCTAACACGCACACAATAAAGAAATACTAGTTTATTTAGGGGTTAAGAAAATTATTAGTCTTGTAATCCTTTCTGAGTGAATGGGGTAAATGAAATGTTGAAAAGTCTGCAACTTTGGATCTGGGTCTGGTTGGAATGAGGATGAGATTTTGAAACTTTATCTTTCTTCTTTCTCTTACTACCTTTTGGATATAATCAACTTATTTATTATCATCATGATGAGAGAAGGAGTTGGCCACTTCATCACTCAATGTTGGTCTTTTACTTTTACCTTCATTCTAACCACAAAACTCTTCTTTATATCAAACGGTCACAAATACAATTTCCAGTGTTAAACTAGTAGATGCTATTGGATAAATTTGTCTATCTTTTCTAGTTCTTTTAGTTCCTTGTTTTGCTATAAAAAACAATGATTACATCCTAAAACTATTAGTAAAGCTTCTTAATAGAAAGAAAAGATGTTTTGATCAAATTTATTTTTTTGTCAACTTAACTTCATTAAAATAAGAAATTCACTCTCATGTTGAACAATTAGATCACTAGCAATTCATCTAATATTATGAGCCAATAAATTAATTTTGTGATTTAAAGACTAAAAGATTAAAATTAAGAAAATAATTTTTCAATCTTGCGAAGTAATTTTAATAGTTTAGAAAAACAACATGAATGCTCATTTTTATAGTCTAGAGAATTTCATTGAAATTTTTCTATGGAATTTTAATTTAAGAGTATTTTTCTACCGGAATTTAATTTTGGAGTGTTTTTTTTTATCAGAGAACAGTAGGAGGTTGCAGTGCCCCCGTATAATAGAATTTAGAAGTTGAAAAAGTTTGGATTATAAATCAAATACTTTTTATCCAATTGTTGGAAAGATATACTTCTCACATAACAGTAATTATACCAAATTTTGTTTTTTTAAAAGTATATGGTTTTGCTCAAAAGAAAACAAGTAGTATATATGTTCCTGTCCCTGCCCAAAAAGAATTATTTTTATAAATTTTAAAAATATATTAGGTTTAGTGGAGAGATTCTGATTTGTTTATTTGGTGTATGATATACAAATCATAATTACAACAGATTATGTGTTTTTTTGTTTGGTCTCGAAATGAGAACAGAATCTGAAGAAGTTTTCATAGACGAGGTTGATTCTTTTTTTGTTGTCTCATGACCATGACTACACGCGCTCACATCTCGCACGTGGTATTCACTTGCCTTCATTAATTAGACTATTGGCCAAATGTTAGTTCACGTGATTCTGACCAATCACTGGTCTCCTCTTGGGGGTTAAAGAAACATTCATTATAAAATGTTTCATTTGTTTTGATTCAGGAAAATATTTTACAATCCGTGACCATTTTTATTGTATCTATTTTGATTTTCAAATTGCATATAGTCTAGGAACTTGAAAAAATATTTACCAACTAATCTTATATCTTATATCTATTCGTTATAAGAAGATTCGACGTCTATATTGACTCAGTTGTTTCTATTCGATTGACGATTTACATTGTTTTTCTTACGAGTTTTTCTTAGATTTTTTGACTTTGGTAATTAACTTTTTTTTCTCCTCCTGTTAAGGTTTTATTTTTGGTAATTTTGTATTTCCTGTTCGCTTATGTATTATATTCGTCTTTGTTTTTATTAGTACAAATCAGATGAAAGAAAAAAATTATTATTAATAATAATGCATTTATATACACTTAAATGGTTAAATATCTTTATATTTTCACCGAAATTTTATTTTGAAAAATAGTGTAATTCCATATCATTAATAAGATTTTGGGTTTATGAAGAATATAAGTTATGGAATGTTTATATATATATATTAAACTTTGGAATCCAATCAAGAATATTAAAATATTGAAACTAAATGACAAGACAAGAGTTCTTGACACATTTATTCCCATTATAACCCATCCTTCATATGCTTGCCACAATTGCTTGTGTCATGTGTTTGAATTAATTATGCCGCATTAAGAACTAACCTAACCCTACCTATATCATACAATGTGTATAAGTGCCAAATTTATATTCTATTTATTTATCTTTGGTGGATAGTGCTAATATATATATAATCATTTGGAAAGAAAGAAAAATCTTTAACTTCAACTAATAAATGAAGACAATACAATTAGGTGATCTATAGCCATATCTCTTGTACTCTACATCCACAACATTACCCAACTCTTAATGTCGTACTTGATTATCGAAATATACACAGTTAAGACTTTTATGTGTATGTTAGGTTTTGTTTGCAAGAAAATTAAACTATGGTACTTTGCTAATAAAATATGTGCGAGTTTCTGAATTAAATTCTGGTGAATAATTCAACCACACATAAGTGAATTTAGTTATTTAAGCAAAGATATTTCCTCGAAGTCAAGAACCATGATTTTATTGATGATAAATGATATATTATTGATTTGACAATGACATAAGGTAGACTGATCTAGAACTCAAGTTGAAAAATCGAAACATTCAAACTTTAATATTAAATATGAAATTTCAGAAAAGAGTCCTCTATTTTCTTGCAACAAAGTCGAAGCTTTATATGTTTTACCTACGGTATTGATATTTGCAACTTCCATAGCCTGTAAATAACAATTAAAATAAAAATGTTACAAGATTAGACTCAAAATAAATAATTTTGGTTAAGTGTTTAAATCCACATTTACCACATTTTCCAGAGCCGATCTCTGGAAAAAAATTATGTATGCCCATATAATATTGTTTGAGGTTAGATGAGGGATTTAATGATGCTATGAATTGAGTTTGCGTGAATTTAACTATTGAAAAAAAAAAATGAAACTTACTAGGATCAGTGATGCCAATAAGACCAGAGCCACCAAAATTGCAATTCCAAAAGTGTCGTCCTTGAGCTTGGTAATAAAGATTCATAGCAACAGAAGCTTGACTCATGAGATTATCAGGAGAATAACATGCACCTCCTTCCATTATTATCTGACAATCAATCTTTGAACATGCAAAGTTTATGTTTTCTTGAAGTTTTTCATGAGTAGTTGAAGGTTTAGCAACACACCAATCTCCAACGACCTACAACAAAAGATTAAACAAAACATTAATTATAAACATATGAAACTAATTCTATTTTCTTTTCATTTATGAGTAATTAATCTTACCTGAGCCTTGACCTTCATAAAACTTCCTTCTGTAAGAAAACCATGGAAATGACATTGAAAAGAAAACAAATATCAAAATCAAACTAATTCTTACAAAACTTAGAAAATTTTACAATGAACTAAGGCTTTGTTATGGTTTTAAATCGTTACGATTGATGTTTCATGTATATAGATAAATCTTCCTAGACATTTTTTTTGGTAAATCTAAAGGTTCCGAGTGGAGCCCCATCCATTCGGTGGCAGAGCCCCAACTACTAGTACATCCCCTCGGGAGACGGAGAAACCAACATAATTGCCCTTTCCAAAGAGAAGATCGATAGCTCTCGGACCTTTGGTACCAAACTTTAATAACCCTAGATTTTATCGACATATTATTATATTTGTGAAACATAATGAATATATTTACCTGAGGAAAGGTATAAGAGAAAGACGAAACAAAGACATATATGTGCTTTAGCCATCTGTGATTTTGTTTGACGTCGGAAGCTCTTCAATGGGTTTGCTATATAAACTAGGTTAAACCCTTTCTTATATATAGAGAGATTTGGGTTGGTGTATAAATCTACGATACGATTTAGACTATTCATATTTTGGTAACTAATATATTGAAATATGCCAACTTCATTTTTTGTTTTGACTAAAATCCTGATATATGCCAACTTCTTAAAAAATTATTACTCCAAAACGTAAATATTATATAATAAATTTGGCTTTTGGTATCTGTAATTTTCTAAGATATTCTGACATATTTTATAATATTTACGGTATTTGTAAGTATCATTAATTATATAATATCATAAATATTATAAAATGTGTTAGAATATTTTAGATAATTACAAATACCAAAACGTAACCGTTAACTAGGCGGTGGTAGTCTAGTGTTATTAGGACTGGGAGCTCTGGGCGTAAATTTCGATAGTTGAAGTATATATGATTATTTCTCTTTGAAAGAAATAGTCCTTTTACTAATTAGTCGATTTATATGTATTTGGTTCAGAGTTAATCAGAAATTAGAAGAAAAGTTTTGTGCAAATTTTTTTATTAAATGATTATGAACTACAAAATCACCCTTTTAAGTAAAAAAAATGCAAGCTAATGCTACAAAGTGAAAAGTAATACGTAATATAACCTTTATACAAAATTTTAAAAGGTTTTTATGACCACCTAGAATAGATTTTCAAAATTTTAAGAGTAGATTTAGATTTTTTTATGATAGAGGCTTTGATTTGATATATTATTTATCATAATTTTAACAACTTAATAATAATAATGGAGATTATATTGAGTATTACTTTTCACTTTAAAGGAATGACTTGCATTTTTGGACTTCGAGTATAATTTTGCAATTTATGGTCACTTTGAAAGAGTTTTTTACATAAAACTCTTAGAAGAACAAGTTGGAAAATATCAAGAGATAAAAATCAATCAACCAACATCAACTACATATAATTAAGTACAGTAGTACACATATTGATATGATATTGGATCAGATTAATTACTTATGGGTTTAATAATGTTATGAAACTCAAAAACACTTAATAATTGAAAAATCACAACCATCTTTAACTTCAGAACTAAATTACTCTCTCTTTTGTTTTGTAACAGATACAAAGCTTCATACAATTTGCTTACGCCATTCATAGACGCAACAACCATAGCCTGTAAAGAATAAAATTGATTTGAGATCAGACATAAGAAAAAAGTTACAGAATAGTTTAGAGTTTTAGATAAAAGAAAGATAGAAAACTCACTAGGATCAGTTACTGCAATGATACCAGAGCCATTGAAATCACAATCTGGATAATGTCTGCCTTGAGTTTGGTAATAAAGATTCATGGCAACAGAAGCTGTGTTATGGAGATTATCTGCATTATAACATGTACCCCCTTGTGCTACAAGCTTACAATCGATTTTTGTACATGCAATGTTTAAGTTCTTATAAAGTTGTTCAACGGACGTTCCAGGCTTAGCCACACACCAATCTCCATGGCTCTACAACAATCAAAACAATATAAATACATGAAGTTAATTTTGATTTCTGTTCTCACTTGAATTTTAAACATCATGTACCTGTGCATTGACTCTCATGAGACTTCCTTCTGTTACATAAAAATCTTATAATCAATTCAAGACTTTAAACATACATATACCAATATAATCGGTGATATTATATCAAATAGATGATTTTATATTACCTGATAAGAGGTATAAGAAGATGATGAAAGAAAGACATATTTGTGCTTTAGCCATGTTTGAGGTCTGAAAACTCTTCTATGAATTCCAAGTTTTATGCTATTGTCTATAAATATTATAAGGGAATATCTATTATTTATACTATAGTACATTTCTCTATTAAAGACAGTTGTATGTCCTATTTTACAAAGTTTTATTTGTTATTAACAATTTTTGACAATCTTTTTCCTTATATTCCATATTATGTTTTAGTATTTTTCCTAAAGGAAATATATTGTGAAAAAACAGAAAGAAACACACAAATTTCTCATAATAACCAGATAATATGCTATTTACTTCAAATGGATATAATCAAAATCAAATGAATCTAAATGTGGGGCACAGAGAAGAAGAGAACACTTCTTTTGTTTTGGAAGAATTTGGCTAAACATATCAACTCCAACGTGCTCTTTACTCTTTAGGATACTGAATTGCCTCCTTTGAATTAAAATAAACTTTTTTCTCCTTTGATAATAGATGTAAACAATGATATCAAAATTTGCAAGACATTGATTTGCTTTAGTGTTGAAGAAAAGAAAAATGCAGAGTACGTGATCCAAAATACAAGATAAACAATACAAATAAAGAAGCAAGCACATAAAGCAAGTGGGGACATGAGGGAGAGAGGCTAGCTCTTGATTCGGATGCTCCGGCTTGTATTGGGATTGATACCACGCGTTTCTCCTCCATATGGACCTGTAGGTTTCCTGATATCTCTGACCTGTCCTTTTCGCCTAGTAACCTTTTGCTTGTGCTTTTCCTGCAAACAAAATGAAAATCCCAAAACATATGAGTTAAGGCAACTCAACATGTGAAACATATACAGTTCAAGATTGTGATTGTTTACCCGGTACTTCTTCCTCGGGTTTTTAAGGTCTTTGTTGCGTTGTCTGGTTAATCCTCTGTTCTTGTCCATCTAGATTTGGTGGTGATTAGAAAAGAAGGAAAAAAGAAAGTGAACGTTAAACTATGATTCTAGGTAAAGAAACAGATGGTGTTTGTTGTGTGCTTTGGATAGATCCTAACCTGATATGAAATATTTCGTTTTCCATCAACACTTTCTGTCAATGACGGCATTAAATGTGGTTTCCTGAACAAACACAAAACGAGCCAATGAGATGAACAAAATGTTATACAACCGAAAGGGTCAAAGTTCGTGAAAAAGAGGTAATGTATTAGATACCTTGAATAGATCTCTGCTTTGGCAGCTCGTTTAGCTTCTTGTTTCTGTTTCACTTGTTTATAAAATTCATCTTCTGAGCCTTCTGATTCACCGTCATTGTCAACCATGTCATTATCTTCATCATCATTGTCTTCATCTGATGCAAATACCCCGCTTTCATTCTTGCCATCTTCTGAGTTCACACCAGCTCCAGCCAAAACTCTGAGTTCAAACTTTCTACGCCGTTCTCCAATATCATCCCTTTGCGGTAAATCATCATCACCAGAAACAGTCTTCCAGAACAAAAAGGTGAAAAGATGTAAGAAAAAGAAAGGCGTAAAAAGTAATAAAGACATAACTCAGTTTCACAACTGTAATATGCTACCTTGGGCTTCCGTTTGATGGACACAAGTTTGCTGAGCTTATCAGCTGATACATCATGTGTGCTATTGTCTGCATCATCCACATAATCATCGAATGTCTCTAGCTTCCTGGTTACATCCAAGGTTGACAATCAATAATACATCACAATCTTCAGAAAAAAGACAACAGAAATCACCACAGCGATGGAGTTGGAGTACGATGGAAAAAAAAGTTATTACCTATTAGCTAATTTCTGACGTTTTTGAGCTTTATCAGATTTTGAAACAGTAGAACCAAGGACTCCATTGCTTCTAAGTTTTCCCTCTAGAGCTGCTCGAAGTTTTAACATTTCCTCACTTTGCATGTCAACCTGATCATTCTGCTACAAATAATTCAAGTAAAACGGAAAAAAAGAATCCCAGTAAGCAAGAGCTTGGGTGAGTTCTAATAGATATCAAAACCCAGAAAAATGCTTAGATTGGTATTCACCGCGTGCTTGCGTTTCTCTCCTTTTTTCTTCCTTTCTTCTTTCGATTTGTGTAGTTTCATCTGCACAAAAGATATGAGTTCCACAAGGTGGATACAAAGGAAGTGTCAAATAACTCATGAGAGATCAACTTGAGTGACAGCGAGTCAGATCCAACTTCTACCTCGGTTGTGTCTTGTGTATTTCTATCTACTGAATCAGAAACAGGTGCAGCGAGCGGATCTTCTTTGGGCACCTTTTGCACTGTTCCATTAGAAATACTTCTTGCTAAGGACTCCTCAAATCCTGGGGGAAGCTCTCCATCAAGTTCTTTGATCTAATTACAAACAAAAATCATACATTAACTCAGCGGCTATAAAAATAAAAATTAAAAAAAAACATTGCTTATGTAGTCGTAGAAGTACAAGAAAACAGAACCTTATCCAATAAAAATTTGATGTCTACAAGACGGGTAAGGACCGGATGATCACGAATGGGCTGCCCTTCAGACTTGAGTAGAAGATAAAATGTTATAGATTGGCAATACGCCAGAAGCAGAAGCTGCTTAACCTCCAAATACCTTGTTCCACCATTCAACGAAATTTCTCCTTCCTTTAACTACAAGGAGACATAACTGCATAAGGATTCACAGTGACATCTAAAGAAAAACTATGAAAGGGTAAAGAGGTTTACCATAATCATGACAGGGTTTATCTTACTCTCAAGCTCTTCTACTGCATCATTCAACTCCGACAACAGACCAACTATTTCTGGAGCAGAACTACACAAAAGACACAATCAAGCGAATCCATGACATGTAACAAAATATCTATAAGTATATTCATGAAAATTTTATAACAGAAGACATCAGCTTTACCTATATACTACATCCATTTGCTCTTCTTTTGACAAAGAGTTTATGTCCTTCTTGATCAATTCAACATGTGTTTCCTTGTCATCCTTCTCTTTCCTACCTGTGGTGGATTTTGTAGCCTGCTTGCCTTTTACAGAAATTTCCTGTCAAATAATGCGTCAATTATCTAAACAACGGGATTGAATCCAACGACATGATGGTAATTGGTAACACCCAAAACTAACCTCCATGGTCAATTCTCTATCGCTCTCTTCATCACTATCATCGTCTAGCCCAACATCATCTTTTGTAATGAATCTTGTTTGTTCTGCCCGTAGTCTTATCACCTCTTTTTCTTCCTCTTTAAGGTCTTCATCATCACTTGATTGGAGCTTCAAAATCACATCAAACCAGATAAGTAACTCATGTAGAATTGGTTTTAAAGAGAGCATGGTATTATATAAAGTAATCTAGTAACTCAACGAAAACGATTCAAGGCGAATAATCAGTGGGTTGCAGATGTCAAGAAGCTACAAGTACAACAACCATTACCTCAAAATCTACATTATCAGCATTATGGTATTGGCCCCTTCTTCCGCCCCATGTACTCTTCTTGTCTTTCTCATCATTATCCTTATCATCATCATCCATTACATCATCAACATCACCAAACTTTGCCCTTAAAATTTTCTTCTGCGTAATTACTGTGCAATAAAGACCCCGATGAGAAAACATATTAGGTAGTCAGAAAAGAATAATTTTAAGAATACCATTTTGACATCGCAGATGCAACCACTAAGTCTGATTAAAAAAACATGAGAATGCATCCTTACTCTTTGCAATAAGTCCCTTCTCAGACTCTTCTTCATCTTCAGTATCTTCATCCTCTTCACTTTCATCATCATCCTGTAAGCAAAACCAAATGAAGATGAAAGGGAAGCATTGCATAGAATTGGAGCAAAATGTCTATAAACATTCAAAAGAAACCAACCCCTAAATCAAAAACTGGTTGCACGTCATCTTCATCTGATTCATCAGTATCATCATTAACATCCAAGGGAACAATATCCCTCTGTTTATGAACTGTGGACAAAAATCAAATATCATAAGAATAATCATCTCCTAAACAAGAAAAAAACATAACCTTACTAAACTCGATAGATTGAAAATCTCAAATAATGAGAAATCAATCACACACATATCTGAAATTCGCAAAATTTTAGAAGTCAGCTAATCAGTACAAAGAACTACTCATTCCAAATTAATAAAGCTTCAGAAAACAAAAAATGACAAATTTTTCACGCGGGCAGAGATTTACAGGCGTCAATCTCGTCATCATATTCGTCTTCGACGATATCTTTGCGGGTTTTGCTACTTCTCTTCTGAGTCCCTCCTTTTTTCCCCATTGTTGTGCTGTAGAGCAAACAGGGGATATGCAAACTGTGCGACTGCACAAGCACCTAATAATTAAGGTTTCTACTTCACAAAAGATCAACACAACGCAACAGTTTTCTCCAAAGCTTCTCCGACTGGAACAATTATGATTATCAAACGTTTACGGAGGAAATCGAAGAAGCTGAGTTAACGAGGGAGAGAGAATGCACAGATTAAAACCCTACTAGGGTTTATAATTTATTGGGCCTTAATAAGGCCCATTGGTTTAGAATTGAGCCCAATCTATAACGCACCAAGGGCATATTCGTCTTTTTCTTGGCGGTGACTTCTTTTTACCGAAAATTCTTTCCTCCGGCCGGTGGGTTTTTGGAAGCAGATCATCAATTTCTAGTCTCTGGTCAGTTCATAATTTTCTTTGTTTGAATTTTGATTGTTATATCTCGTGGGTTATGAGCTGGGTGTAATCGGATTCGACGCCTCCAAAATTGTTGCAGATTGTATGATTTCGTTTCTGTGTTGTGATTATCGTATAGATTTGTTCAGAAGCTTTGAAGATTTAGGGTTGTATTTAGCCGTATTTAATCGATTTTTCTTAGCACCGAATTGATTAGAAACTAAATAGTTTCGCACAATTGTTTCAATTCAGTCAGATCTAACTCTTCCCTTCACTTGCATTGTGTTTATGTTTATATATTTTGTTTTCTCTCTCAGGGATCCGAGTGATTAGAAGTCTGTAATTGCTTGAATATCTGCAAGAATTATCCATCTGAGGTTTAAAAATGGTAAATTCTCGATCCATTCTAAGATTATTGTAGCTACTTGCCATTTTACAGAACTGTAAAATTGTGTTTTTCGGTGTTAGCTTATGGTGTTAACACTTCTATGAGACCTAATTCAATTCAGCATTGACACTAACTAAAAGATTCAATGGAGGAAAGACAGTAATCGAAGCTGATCATGCGTTTTTTGATGCCATCTTCTTTGGCTTTTTAGGTTCTATTACAGTTGGATCCATTCCTTAATGAACTCACGAGCATGTTTGAGAAAAGCAAAGAGAAGGGTTCTGTGTGGGTTACTTTGAAAAGATGTAATGTTAGCTGTCTGCTTGACAATCTTATCTTCCACTTTTGTTATCTGCTGTGATACTTATCTTTTCAAAAATATCTAATATGATTAGTACTACTTGTATCAGCATCTCTGAAGTCTAAGCTGCAGAAGAGGAAATTGAGCTCAGCTGGAGAATCCATTGAATTTAGATGCCTAATTCGAGCAACTGATGGAAAGAAAACAGTTTCTACTTCGGTATGTTCCACACATTATTTCAATATCATGATCTAGAACCATATATGTGTACACAGTTTTGACTATGCATGATTAAATCACACTCTTAATCAAAAGAGAATAGCTAGGATAAAAGATAGCATTGTCTCTTAGCTCTGTACTCAATTCTTCCTTGCACCATTTAATTTGCTTCTAGCTTTTAAGGGAGCAGAACAGTAATGATTAAACCAATCTCTGTTGATAACATACCTTCAGTCTTTTTAAGTTTGATACTGGTTCATGATCTTTGGGCTTACACTGAAGCTCACTTGTTGCAATGCTTTCTTGTTATAAGGTTGGGGCTAAGGATCACCAGAGATTTCAAGCATCATATGCCACCATTCTTAAGGCCCACATGACTGCTTTGAAGAAGAGGGAAAGGAAAGACCGGAAGAAATCTACGGAGGCAGAGAAGAAAGAAGGAACGTCAACCACTAAACCTAAGAAACTTTGATTTCTCTTTTTTGCGTTTCACATTGATTTGCATTTGCTGGTTGAGAATTGAATTTTGAAAGTTATTGAAATATTACAAAGATTTTGACTTGTGTCATAGTGAATTTGGCTTCCATTAATATTTTTCTCTCGAGAAAGGTGGCCGCAGGAGAACTCAGTCATTGATTTTAATGCAAAAGCTTAACCCTGAACAAAACCTCAATTGTCATTATAAATCTCCTCCAGTTCCTAACTAAGATATCTCACATTGCTGTGTAACAAAGGATTAAATCCCAACTATTCATCAGAATTTGAGTCAACGTACTCCTCAGACTGTGAGTCCTCATAAGCTTTGAGAACTCGCCTGTACTTCTCGGGGTTGTCATACCATGTTGGCGTGTTGATGATCGCCTTTTCTAGCCAGTACTCATCATACACTTTTTGTGACGACATCTTCTGCAAGAATCCATTCCAAGTATCCATGGCTCGGCTCAATCGAACAGTCTTAGGTTTTCCCCTAAGAAACTTAATGTAATCCCTAGCAAGCTTGATCAGTTCCTCTCCAGCGATAATGTAGGTGTACTGGAGCAAACGAAAATTCCATCAAAGCAAGATACAATATTCCAAGTTCGAATTTTTCAGAAAGTTATGTTATTTACCAAAAAGATGAAGCCCAAGGTTGCTAAAACCACTTGCAGGGTTTCATCTGCGATTTCAGCAAGACCACCATCTTCTCCTCCTGATCCTTCAGGAGGCTCACCATTTCCACCACCACCACCACTACCTCCTCCACGTGGAGGAATGTTGCCGCCACTGCCTGTATCATAAAAATCTTTCTTCTGTATCTGCTCCCGCAGCAGATCTTCAACCGATTTCTTCCCCATTGCTTTCTCTATTGCTTTCCATGGTGAAATCTGATAACAATATTCATCGGAAACGAGATTGAAAACACAAACACACACATTGCCATCAGCAAACAGCAAAGCAAAGTTCTGCCCCTAAGTTCTTGGGAACATACATAAAAGGAATCATTCTCCAGTTACACAGTAATTTCAATTTCATACAGAAGAACTTAACATAAAGAAAATTCATCTGACCTCGTCACTACCATCAGGTTTATCCTTCCCACCAAGCAAACACACAGCAGGACTGCGCTTTCCTTTCCAAGTAGTAGTTGAATGACGCCGATGATTTAGAAGAGGCGAAAACTGAGTAGAGACTGAAGCAGTTGCTCGTAGTGTAGATGTAGCACGCGGACAGTAATCAAAGCGTAGTGAAGACCTATTAGGTACACTGGAGATAGATTTTGGTCGTATTATCGTTGCAGGAGCGTAAGAAGGTCGGAAACAATTAGCCTGAGTAAAGCTCATCTTTATATCCTCAAAGCTTCTCCTAACTTTCAGATATTTTAACTGCAAAATCAACAGCAAACAACAAACACAATTTAGAATGCAACATTAACCTAAGAATTTGTTCTTTTAGGGATGATTAGATTTCTGAATATACCAAAAGACGTTATTCTAATCCAAATTCGGATAAAAGAGTAAATCTATGGGGAATATAATCGCGTTCATAAAACAATAAGCAACATGGATTACAAAGAATCAAAAACTTCGATCTGATAGAATACTAAAGGCATTGGCTCAGAGATTATAAGGAAGAACATGAAGCCGCTCGCAAGAAACCAGAACACCATAGGAATTCAGAATCGTACCTATTAGAGCTTAACGGAAGAGAGAATTCGAAAACCTAATTTTGGCTTGGAGAGAAAGAATTCGATTTTCCCCCCTTAGCGTCGGAGAACGACGGAGATGCCTAACTGTGAGATAAAAGGAGGAGGCGATCAACAAGTTTATCTATATCCGTAATATGCTGCTAAAACGTTTCCGTTTCACTCGAATCCCGATGGCTCTAGAGTCTAGACCATGAGTTGGTTGACTAAACCGGTTTTTTTAATGAGCCGGTCTAATTACCGCCGCAGTTGCATAATCGATGTGTTTGGTTTGGTTAAGGATGGCATTTTTTTTTTTGTAATTAATATGGTTAGGGCCCATATGTTTATTATTGGGCTCTAAATAAATTTGGGCCCATAATAAAAGAGACAGGAAATTTAAGCGAAGAATAGACGATGGCCATAAAATATTATATTCAAGTCAAACAAATACAAACAAAATTGAGCCATGATTAAGATAAGATTTGTGTATCCTGGAATAATCATAAAATTTTATGATTTCAGAATTCAAAATTACGGACTAAAAGACTGAAATTTTTTGTTTATGAAATAACAAAGAGTTTATTCATGTGAGCATGTGACACGCTTATGTTGACTTTGTAGGATAGGGCCACGTCAGCACATTTTAAGGACCCTTAATTAGCGCTAAAGTAAACGTGACTCGGAAGTTAACCCTTGTTATGACCATCTCTAGTCATCACAACTTTACATTAATTATAGTTTTATTAGCAATTTTTTTAATTTGCAATGTTTAGTTAACATTATCATAATTATGCTAGAGAAATTAAGATAATCGTTTTAAGGCCATAGCAAATTCCTCGAAAGTTGAAAACCTATGTACGTGCTTTTATTTTAATTAATTGCACACTCGCCGCTGATAGGCATGCAGAGATATACTATTATAATACGGATTTAATAACCTTAGTTCAAATCATTATATGATTCGCATAGGTTTGGAAAAAAAAACAAAAAAATCCGTATCATTTACTTTGATTTTATACGTGGACCGTAAGTAACCAATATATGGACTTTATGAAGCAGAGATTAAGCGAATTTTACAGATATTAAACGGACATTAATTCTTAATACACTAGGATTTTGAAAAAATATTTACACCTTTTAGAATATGATTGATATTCCACTTCGGAAATTGGGGTCATTCTAACCTAATATATATAAGATATAAGCCAATCTACTCATTATCAAATAATTTTGAGTTGGAAACCTATAATTTATCACAATTTAATTGAATAATATCTTATGTATATAAATGGATCAACAAGTTTTAAACAAATCTAGTATCGGGATCAAGCTTACACGGTATGAAATATTAGTGGTTAAGTTTATATACGTATTAATCTCTTGAAATCCTACAACCTTAAACCAAAGCAACATATTGTTTAATGTGAAATATTCGATCATCTTTGAGCAACCAATCATATTTAGTTTTATGTTAATGATGTATGTGTGTACAAGTTTTAGATCTATTCATCTGAATTATTGAACTAGGAATTGAATTTGTTTTCCATCGCATTGAAAAAATTCGATTCATAACTTTACCTAGAGTGAAACTTTTGTGGGGAAGTTGCAGATGTGTCATTAACAGATATAAAATATAGAGAATGTATTTTTGAATATTAGAAGATTTTAATCGTTCTAATTAGAATGTTAGCTAATGTGAACCGACCCAACCTCGACTTGTTTATCTATAAAGAATGATTATCTTGAAAACGATATTATAAAATGTTTTCTTCATTAAGCTAAACGTTAAGACCAAGTCCAAATACAACTCATCATAGTATTTAACCTTAATGATATACACAACTCAAAAGGAATGAGTCATGACTTATTTATATAAAACTATATAAAATTAATAAAACATAATTTAATGTAACCGAAATTTACACTATAAATACATCCACATCCTCTCCTCCTTTCTTCACACAACTCTCACTCAAAACACATCCACCAAAAAAAACATGGCAATGCATAAAAACACTCTCTTCATTGTCCTCTTCACATTAACCATCATTACACAAACCGCAGTTTCACAAAACTGTGGTAAAACAGGATGTAAAAGCAACATGTGTTGCAGCAGATGGGGCTATTGTGGAACCACAAAAGCTTATTGTGGTACAGGGTGCCAAAATGGTCCTTGTAACTCAAAACCTAAACCAACTCCGGCACCTAGCACTGGTGGTCTAAATGCTGGTCCTCGTGGAACCATAGCTAATGTTGTTACACCAGCTTTCTTCAACAGCATCATGAGTCAAGTTGGAAGAGGTTGTCCAGCTAAAGGGTTCTACACTCGTCAGGCTTTCATTGCGGCTGCTCAAGCATTCCCAGCTTATAGAGGAACTGTTGCTAAACGTGAGATTGCTGCTATGCTTGCTCAGTTCTCTCATGAATCTGGAAGTAAGTTATCTTTTTACTTTTATGTTTTCTTTTTCTTTCTATGATTTTTTGATCATACAATGGCTAAAAACATACGCAAATATGTGTTAATCTATCCGTTTGTATTAAATATTTGATTTTGATAATTAATATCGGAAGAGGAAATATCTTTGGTCAAATGGTTGAGTGTCATACCTATTGCATTCTCCACCTGATTTTGATTCCATGGAGTCACGTTTACCCCATGTGATATTCTGAAGGGTCTGAGAGCTTGGTTATGAATCGAGTCTTGTCGATCAAATTGTTGAAAAGAATTAATTAATACCAAAATGAAAACTAAAATATTACCTCAATAAAATGTATAATGTTTTTTTTTATCCCCCTTCCGTTCATTAATGTGGACCAAAAATTCAATTTAAATTAATCAATAATAGCTAATAATAATAATTTAGGGAGTAATTTAGAAAAATAAAATTTAACATTTTTGTATTCTTTGGTTTTGCATTAAAGGTTTTTGTTACAAGGAAGAAATAGCTAGAGGAAGGTACTGCTCACCAAACGCCCAGTATCCATGTCAACCGGGCAAGAACTACTATGGTCGTGGTCCAATCCAAATCACATGGAACTATAACTACGGTGCAGCTGGAAAGTACCTTGGACTTCCTCTTTTAAAGGACCCAGATATGGTGGCTCGTAGTCCAACTGTGGCTTTCAAATGTGCCATGTGGTTTTGGAACAAGAATGTGCGTCCGGTTATAAGCCGAGGGTTTGGAGCTACCACGAGGAGAATCAACGGTGGTGAATGTAACGGTGGAGTTCCAGAAGCAGTGACGAGCAGAGTTAACCATTACTTGGAATTCTGCAGGAAGCTTGGAGTCACTCCTGGAACCAATCTCAGATGTTGAAGATCGATTACTCATGTGTTTTTGAAGTGATCATGTGTGGGTTATGAATCACATGAGTCGAATAAAATGTTGAAGTCAAAACTAAGAGACATAAGTGATATTAATATATTGTGTGGTGTGTTGTTTGTCTTCGTTGTCATAATTAAATAATAAAACGATCATAATTACAGATCATTTGATAATTCTGTGTTATTCATTTTTTTAAAAAACTTATGTGATCATTTCATAATTCTGTGTTATTTAATTTTTAATAATTATGATTGTATAGATTTTATGTTTTATTAATATATAATATCTGTATTATAAACTTACTTTACCTCACACGGAAGATTTTACGCGTCTCTGGAATATGTTCAAGTTTTTCGCCTTATTTTTTATTTCTAAAATTCGTAATTACAAAATCGATTTTCTAGCTCAGAATGTTAGAAGACTTTTTAGATATCTGATTTTTGTTAATCGTACATCATCATATGGATATCTCACCTTTATAAATGAATGAATAACTCTTAAATTTTTTTATCTCGGGTTAGAGTAGCTCTTATCTTATCTATAAGGATATGTAATTTTTTGTGTTAATACAAGACTTTATACATTTGGTATACAGATTCAAGTTACAGGTTGTTGAGCTCATTTGTTATTCAGACCATCGCAAATTCCTGAAAGTTGAAAATCTATAAACGTGCTTATATTCTAATGGCTTATTCGCCGTTGAGAGGCTGATATATCCCAATATAATACAGATTCAATTTCCTCAACTCAAATAATTTGAGTCGCATATCTTTGGCAAAAAAAATAGAAAATCGTATCATTTACCTTGATTAAATAATTTGAGTCGCATATACGTGGACCGTAAGTAAATAGTATATGGACCGTATCAAAATAGAGAATTGTCAATTTTACGAATATTAACTTTTTAAAATATTTGACGAATTTTTAGCTTAATTTGACCAACATATGTTATGGTGAAATGCTTAACGTGCATCTCTAGAATTTATCGTTGATGAAAAAGTGTTTTAAACAATCTCATATATGTATAAAAATTGATCTAGTTGTTTTAAACAATTTATTAGTATTTAGATCAAACTTACACGTTATGATAAATTATATTACATGGTCAACTTTATATACGGAGGACTCTTATGCAACTCTACAACCTTAGAACAAAGATATATACATAAAAATAAATATGATTGGTTGCTTAATGATGTATATTTCACATTATGTTTATTAACGATATATATATATATATATATATATATATTTAAAAAGAATTCAAAGTTGAATTTTATTTAAGAAATACCAAATGACAATAAATCGAGTTAAATTATCAAAAAAAACAAAATTGAGCTAATAGAGGTGGAAAAAAAATCGAACTAGAAAACAATAAAATGCATTAGGTTAAGTGGTTGAGTATTAATCTCCTGTTTTCTCTACTAAAATTAAACCAAATATATAGTCTGTTTTTCAAATAACGTTCAAACTTAAAAGCACGACATCAATTTTGTTTTTTAAAAGGAATTTCATATGCTGTGGTTATTTTTTCACTGTTCTTTGTTTGACGTTTCAAGTTATATAATACAATTTTGAATATCTGAAGATTTTAACCATTCTAATAAGAATTTGGTGAACTTGAGCCAACTCAATCCCGACTTGTTTATACATAAAGAAGGGTTATCCTTAGAATGATTTTATTAAATTCGTTTTAGTCATTTAGCCAAACGTATGACCAAGTCCAAATTTAAATCAACATAGAATTAATAACACACATTTCAAATCAATCTACAACCAAATTAACATTATAAATACGTCCAATTCCTCTCCTAGTTTCTTCACACAACTCAAAAACAAAAACATGGCAATGCTCAAAAACACACTCATCCTTCTATTCTTCACATTAACGATCATGACACAAACCGTGGTTTCGCAGCTAAACACCGGTCCTCGTGGAACCATAGTCGGGGTTGTCACACCAGCTTTCTTCAACCGCATCATGAATCAAGTCGGAAGCCGTTGTCCAGCTAAAGGGTTCTATACTCGCAAAGGTTTCATCGACGCTGCTCGATCATTTGACGCCTACAAAGGAACTGTCGCTAAGCGTGAGATTGCTGCCATATTTGCTCAATTCTCTCACGAAACTGGAAGTAAGTTCATCTTTGACTTTATTTTCTTTTCTTTACGATTTCTAATTCTCAATTTCCGACAATTTAATCCAAACATATCTGTCTGTCTGGAATTATGAAATTTCTTGTAGTTAATTGACTAAAACACAAATTTTAAATTGAACTATGATAGCATATCACACTTTAATTTTAAAATGAACTATTCACGCAAAATATTTGTCAATATATATGTTTTTTTGTCTAACAGTTTGATCGACATGATTTAATCCATAGTCCATCTACTCAAACCTCTAACAATATTGCGTGGAAAAAACATGAGTACATATAGTTAATATTTATTATTTATCCGTCTAGTTGTATTAAATTTTGGTTTTGATATAATTGAAGATGATTTTAGAGACATGACTATTTTCTTCATGAAATATGTCAATATGATTAGGACTAGCGTGCTTTTTTTTGGGTTTAAAAAAAAAGCAAGTCCTAAAAAATTACAATATTTTTTTTTCAATCAGCTGAGAAAAAAAAAAAGAAGCAATCCATAGTTAATCTACTCGAACCTCTAACAATACTGCGTGAAAAAACACGAGTACATATAGTTAATATTTATTATTTATCCGTCTAGTTGTATTAAATTTTGGTTTTGATATAATTGAAGATGATTTTAGAGACATGACTATTTTCTTCATGAAATATGTCAATATGATTAGGACTAGCGTGCTTTTTTTTGGGTTTAAAAAAAAAGCAAGTCCTAAAAAATTACAATATTTTTTTTTCAATCAGCTGAGAAAAAAAAAAAGAAGCAATCCATAGTTAATCTACTCGAACCTCTAACAATACTGCGTGAAAAAACACGAGTACATATAGTTAATATTTATGATTTATCCGTCTAGTTGTATTAAATTTTGGTTTTGATATAATTGAAGATGATTTTAGAGACATGACTATTTTCTTCATAATATATGTCAATATGATTAGGACTTGCCTGCTTTTCTTTTGGGTTAAAAAAAAAGCAAGTCCTAAAAAACTACAATTCTTTTTTCAATCAACTGAAAGAAAAAATAGAAGAAGCAAGTCCTAAAAATATACAATATTTTTTTTTTCAATCAACTGAGAGAAATATATACACTGTATAATTATATTTAAAAAGCTTTTCTAGTAATACTAAATGTTGTTTTTTCCCATATGTTTAATTTATTTAGACTAATTATTAAGTCAATACTTGGTTTTGTACAAAGGTTTTTGTTACAAAGAAGAAATAGCTAGAGGAAGATACTGCGCACGAAGCACAAGGTATCCTTGTGCACCAGGCAAGAACTACTATGGCCGTGGTGCAATCCAAATCACATGGAACTACAACTATGGTGAAGCCGGAAAGGAACTTAGACTTCCTCTCTTGAGGGACCCAGATTTGGTGGCTCGTAGTCCAACTGTGGCTTTCAGAACTGCTATGTGGTTTTGGAACAAGAATGTGCGTCCGGTTATAGGCCGAGGGTTTGGAGCTACAACGAGGAGAATCAATGGTGGTGAATGTAACGGTGGGAATCCAGGTGCAGTGACGAGAAGAGTTAACCTTTACTTGGAATTCTGCAGGAGGCTTGGGGTCACTCCTGGAACCAATCTCAGATGTTGAAGTACATGACTAGTTTATGTGGGTTTTATATAAGTGTCGTGCGTGGGTTAAGAATGACATGAGTCAAATAAATAATCGAAGTCGAAAAAATACGAAATAATTGACGTCAAACAGTTGTATTGTGTGGTGTGGTGTCTTAAGTTAGATAATATTGTGTTGTTTGTCTCTGCTGTCATAAGTAATAAAATGGGACTATTATCCAATAATCACATTTCCTTGTTTCCCACTCTTTGGTGACATGTAATGCTTTTTTTCTTATTTCAGATGAAAATAAAGTGCGATATAACTTAGTTTTGTTGTGATTGGTGTTACAATAGATTCGTCAAAAATCTCATCTTTTATTTAGGCAATTGCTTTTAGGTTGGCAACCCATATCTTTAAAGATTGTTGTGCAGGAAATTCTGTGATGGTTTTCGTAAAGCTTAAAGCTTTGTTGTGATTGGTGTTACAATGAAGCGTCAAAAATCTTACCATTTTGTTATAGGATTGAGAATGACCATTGGTCTCTATGTGGTTTATTGGTGTACTCTTGTTTTCCGTGAATGTCTTTTAATATCAATTAGTGGAAGGAAAAAAAAAGTTTTTTTTTTGTGCCTGATCTGAATCTTCCTTTTGGCTGATCTGAATGTAATTTATTATATAACCACCTTTCAATTTTAGTAATTAACATATTTCGATTAAATAATGTTTAAAAATGATTTGAAATTGATGATCTTCCCAGAAAGTAAGAATCTCAGTAATTAAGTTACAAGAATTTTTGATAAACAAGTACTACTTCGGATCTGCTTTTCTCATAATGAGCAACAATGATCGTTGACTTTCAAAACAGTTCCATCTTAATCTTCTTCTGCATCTTATCAATCTTTATTTACAATCTCTTATTCAAGAAACCAAAGGATGGCTTCGATTTGCCTCCTAGCCCTCCGTCTCTACCCATCATTGGCCATCTTCACCATCTCCTCTCTCTTCTAATCCACAAATCATTACAGAAACTATCTTCAAAGTATGGACCTCTCCTCTATCTTCGCGTCTTCAATGTCCCCATAGTCCTCGTCTCCTCTTCCTCAATAGCCTATGAGATCTTTACAACACAAGACGTAAATATTTCTAGTCGCGACCTCCCTACGAACCAAGGTTCTATCTTTCTCGGATCCTACGGTTTAGTTATGGCACCTTATGGAAAATACTGGAAGTTCATGAAGAAGATCGTCATCTCCAAGCTTCTTGGACCTCAAGCACTTGAGAGGTCACAATGCATCCGAGCAAGTGAGCTAGAGCGATTTTACTTAAACCTACTAGACAAGGCGAGGAGGAAGGAGACATTTGAGATTGTTGAGGAAGCTATGAACTGGTTAACAATACGATATGCAAGATGATTACAGGGAAGAGTTGTTCAGAAGAGAACGGCGAAGCAGAGATGATTAGAGGCTTAGTGGCCCAGTCAGATACATTGTCAAAGAAACTTTTCTTCGCAGCCATCTTTCGAAACCGCTTAAGAAGCTCGGGATCTCGTTGTTCAAAAAGGAGTTTATGGATGTATCTCAAAAGTTTGATGAAATTTTAGAGAAGATTCTTGTTGAAAACGAAAAAAAGAATCAGGAGGACCATCATCATCAAAGTACTGACATAATGGATGTCTTGTTGGAAGCTCATCAAGATGAAATCACAGAGTTTAAGATCACTAGAAACCATATCAAGTCTTTGTTTGTGGTAAATCTTGCTCTCTTTTGACAAGTTAAGGGAACACCATTGGTTTGTGACGTTTGTCTATAGGACTAAGAAACGTTTTGCTGTTGCAGGATCTTTTATTCGCTGGCACTGACACTTCGACACATGCTATACAATGGATCATGGCTGAGATCACTAACAACTCTAATGTTCTTAACAGATTCAGAGAAGAAATTGACTATGTTATAGGGAAAACAAGGTTGATTCGAGAAACAGATCTGCCACACCTTTCTTACTTGCAAGCGACTGTCAAAGAAGGGCTACGATTGCATCCACCGGGTCCTCTTGTAGTAAGGACGGTTCAAGAAGGGTGTAAGATCGGAGGCTTTTATGTCCCGGAAAAGACAAGACTTATCGTTAATGGTTATGCTATAATGAGAGATCCTGATAACTATGAAGATCCTCTAGAGTTTAAGCCAGAGAGGTTTCTTGCTTCTTCGAGATCAAGTGAAAAAGATGAGAAAAGAAAACAAGTCCTAAAATACATTCCTTTTGGGAGTGGAAGAAGAGGTTGCCCTGGAGCAAACCAAGCATATGTCACTATCGGAACCGCAATTGGATTGATGGTGCAATGCTTTGATTGGAGTATTAACGAAGGAGATAAGGTAAATATGAATGAGGCTGCTGGAGCAATGACCTTGAGCATGGCACATCCTCTTAAGTGCACTGTTGTTCCTCGAACTCAAAACCCTTTAACTTCAAGTGTACACATTCCTAGTTTTTGACCTTCTCTTTTATATTTTCTTTCTGTAACCTCATGATTTCTTTAATCAAAGATCCGTCAAAATTGGTCTAGAAGAGACAATTCAGACAGATCGTGAAAGTCCTAAGAATGGAACATTCATAGGAAGCAACATTGTCATGTGAAAGAATACTTCCAGTTTAAGTTTTTCAAGAGTGTAGAGTTGACCAAATAAATTACAATTTTGAACTACAAATACACCTCAAAGCTTCCTCGTTTATTTACCTAAGACCCATTTGAAAACACTCGTCTCTATAACAAAATGACAATCCAAAACGCCATTTTGAAGAACACTCTCATTGTAGTCCTCTTCAGTACAGCCAATTTTGGTTAAGACTGTGTTCTCACAGAACTGTCAGGATACTACTTGTCCTGGCCTCAAGCAGTGTTGCAGTAGATGGGGCTTTTGTGGCACTGGAAATGATTATTGCGGATTCTTTTGTTTCAGTGGTCCTTGTTATATTAAAGGAAAATCTTATGGATACGATTACAATGTTGATTCCGGTCCACGTGGTAAAATAGAGACCATCGTTACACCAAAGTTGTTCGATAGCATTATGAGTAATGTTGAAAGCAACTGCTCAGCAAAAGGATTCTATACTTACAAAGCTTTCATCTCTGCTTTCAAAACCTTTGGAGCTTACAAAGGAAAAGTAGCTAAACGCGAGATTGCAGCTATGTTGGCTCATTTCTCATATGGATCTAAGAGTAAGTTCATTTTTTATTTGCATCTTAAGCAATCGATATTATGATGATTAGATATCTGTAAATTTCATGATATTCGGATTCAGATCCATTTTCGAATACTCTAGATATTTGAAAATACTGAAAAAATCCTTTGATTCTTAGATATCTAGATTGGATTTGTTGGTTATGTTACATAATTAATTCAATGACATTTTTGTAAAAAAGAAAAATATACAGCTAGGTAAATTTATGGTATTAAAGAAACTTTAAAAGCATTAAAACTTTATAGAAAACACATAGAAATCTTTATAATCATGGAAAAAATATTATTATAAACTCAAAAATAATATCCATGATCTGGTAAAAAAATTATTACACGGATACAGATTTAGATCCATAAATTTTATTATCCGGATCTGTAAATTATCATCCGGATTCGCAGATCTTTAATTTTAATTATACGAATCCGGATCTATTTACCTCGAATATCTGAAATTTTGGGACGAATCAGAGATCAAATCTCGGATCCTAAAAATTTTTTCCACCCTACTTGTATTGCTTTTCTTTTTTTTTTTGGAAACTTTTAGCTAATTGATTTTATGTAAAGGTTTTTGTGACAAAGAAGAAATAACAAAGGAGAGGTACTGTTCAAAGAGCAAGAAGTATCCTTGTGAACCGGGGGTATATTACTATGGTCGTGGTCTGTTACAATCAATCACATGGAACGAGTATTATGGTGCGGCCGGTAAGCACCTTGGGCTACCACTATTGAAGGATCCAGATTTGGTGGCTCGTAGTCCGGAAGTTGCATTCAAATTCGCAATGTGGTTCTGGAATAGAAATGTGCGTCCAGCTTTGTACTTAGGATTTGGAGAAGTCACAAAAAGAGTCGATGGTCGCGAATGTGGTAATTGGCGTCGTGATGATACAAATATCAAGGTTAAACAATACAAAGTGTTCTGCGAGATGCTCGGGGTCACTCCCGATCAAGGTCTCGATTGTTTTTAGTCATAAATGTGTTAGTATTTGATTCGAATATGTTCAATGAATTAATTGGCATAGATCTATTACATGTCAATAACATACATCGTTTTCATAGTTTTCTGGATATTAGTTTGTGTTTAAACCTAAGATCCCCAATTGTACAATAAATAATAACAAAAACAATTTCTAGAATTGGTCATATGCATTATATATTGCGCATGACCGAGAACATGCACAACACGGTAAGGGATGCAGTACAACCTCCCTTAGTAGATACTCTCTTATAACTTACAAAATTTCTTATAATTAGTTACACAAAAATAAATTCCATTAGTAGAACAATTTGATGATTAACGTACGCAACAAATTAACAGAAACTTATTTTAATTTAAAGTGTGATATACAAAAGAAATGATTACTATGACTGTAATGAAGTGAACAACAAATTGGTAACATAGAACTTTTTTTTACGTTAGAGAAGTGTTTTTAATCAAGTGGTTGAGTTTCAAATCTTTGCTGCTTTATACACCCGAGTTCCAATCATTTGTTATTTTTGCTTTCTTTCGGACTAATCTTGCATTCTTGTTACAAATTGATTCGATGGATGTATCTACTTGGTTATATTTTACAATTTCATGTATACATTCGCTTAAGAGATATGAGATTACTTTAAACCAATGTTTTAGGATCCCCCGTCAAATTAGTATTAAAAGATTGGGAAGGCAACTGTATTGACATACTTAAGGCATAATAATACTACTAAGAGTAAAACTGAATTCTTAGACCGAGTCCACATAATTCTACTTAGGGCACGACCAAGACCAATAATTAAAATACCCTAATCTGTATTATTTGAAAGAGAAAAGTATATGTGTTTATTCCCACCAATCCTAAAATGCTATGAGTCCTATGACCAACTACCCAACAGCTACCTTATATAATACCTCACAACCTCTTCATTATCATCCACAAACAATAAACAAAACAATGGCTTTCACAAAAATCTCTCTAGTCCTTGTTCTCTGCCTCTTAGGTTTGTATTCCGAAATTGTCAAGTCTCAAAACTGCGATTGTGCTGCAAACTTCTGTTGCAGCAAGTTTGGTTTCTGCGGTACTGACGATGCATACTGCGGTGACGGATGCCAATCAGGTCCTTGTAAAAGCAGTGGAACACCGACCGATGGTGGTTCGGTAAGTAGCATTGTGACACAAGATTTCTTTAACGGCATCATCAACCAAGCCGATAATAGTTGTGCCGGGAAAAATTTCTATACACGTGACTCTTTCATCAACGCAGCTAATACTTTCCCCAATTTTGCTAACTCCGTTACTAAAATCGAAATTGCAACCATGTTTGCTCATTTTACTCATGAGACCGGACGTAAGATTTCTTTCTTTCCTCTCTTCCTTCAGGTATATTTTATATATATTTTGATAATTAACATGATATTTATCTGGATTTTTATCGCCCAACTAATTTCGGTATATTAACCTGTGGGAATCTTATAGATATGTAAATCACTAGACCTAATCTCAACTCGGCCTAAGCCTTATGGTTACTTGGGGGATACTTAAATTTCATAGGTTTTAATATATGTTATTACTTGCATCTTTCTCTAGCAATGACCGAATTTTATTATAGCAAGCTATATCATAAAATTGAGTTAAATTATTTTCAAAGACTTAGGATTGAAAATATCTAAACATATGCAAGCATTTGATATTTGCAAATGATGATTATAAACTAATAATACGCAAGTGTTTTGATACAATCATGGATCAGGACGTAAGATTAAACGTTCAATATAATAATAAAATGAAGGGTTGACTTTATATGAATTGATTGGGCTGATTATTAGTCAATTTTTTGTATAGACTTCTGCTTCATAGAAGAAATAAACGGAGCGTCACGCAACTACTGCGACAGCACCAACACGCAATACCCATGTGCACCAGGCAAAGGCTACTTCGGTCGTGGTCCGATCCAACTATCATGGAACTACAACTACGGAGCTTGTGGTCAAAGTCTAGGTCTTAACCTTCTTAGCCAGCCTGAGCTTGTTGGTAGCAACCCAACTGTAGCTTTCAGGACGGGTTTGTGGTTTTGGATGAACAGTGTAAGGCCAGTACTGGACCAAGGATTTGGAGCTACTATTAGAGCCATTAATGGAATGGAATGTGACGGTGGGAATTCAGATGCAGTCAATGCAAGGATTGGGTACTATACAGACTATTGTGGACAACTTGGTGTGGACCCTGGTTCTAACCTTGGTTGCTAAAATGCTAGATCATACATGTGACGCGGCACATAATGTACTTCGTTTTGGGTTTCAATATTCCCTGCTTAAATTATATGCTGTAATAAATTTGTGAAAGTGATTTACTTTTTGCTTTTTGCGTCTTGTGAAAGTGAAATTAAGAATATACAGATATACTGTCTAAGTTTGACATCTACTGTGTATATATATATATATATACATACTGATATTCGCATTAATTGTATCATATCAGTTGTATCACATTATATATCACATAAATTGTTGTTGTTTTCACGTATAAATATACAAAAAGTTTTGGAATGTTAAACGGCGATCCACCACGACTGTGATAGTTAAAGGGTTGAACAATGATTACTATTTGTTAAACATGAAATATTTGGCATCCATGCATGCGAAAAGAAACAAAAAATAGACATTATAATTTTTTTAACGTCAGATATTTCGTATTCACAACATAATATTTTAAAATTCACAAAATATTTATTTTTTACTTAACTATTTTTTATTTTATTTTATTTCTCTAAAAGTTGAATTGACAAAATACAATTCATAATCAATCTCCCAAGACCCTTAAACCCCTAATAATATTACGTGGAGCAAACACAATTTCTAAGAATTGAAATCGGATTATATAATTATCATTTACTCCTAACAATATTTATCTTTTACTTAACTTTTCAATATGTTAAAATTTTACAATATACCAATTTACATATAGTTATATAATTGACTTTTTACTAAGTGGAGGCTTTTAGAAAATTGGGGTTCCGTTGAAATAATTCTAAATAATAGGATCAATTTTGTTACGACAATATATATTTACCCAAACCGATTGTAATCAATCATTAACGTATGGAAGTACAAAATCAATAGTGTATATATAGAGAAAGGATTAGATCGCGAAGCCAAGAGCCATATATACAGTTTTTAATTTATACGATTTATACTAATATATAACGATTATTATCATCAATGTTTGCATATGTTACGCTTTATTCAACACATTATTATATATTACAAATTTTATAAGAAGTAATAAGGATACATACGTTTTAACAAAAAAAAAAAAANGTTTTAAAAAAAAAAAAAAAAAAAAAAAGGATACATACGTATATGCGTGCGTTTTAGGAATAGACATTTGAGAGAATGAATAATCTTTTTGTTGACAGAATTTACTATATGTTTTTAGTTCAATTTTTTATTTTTCTGTGTGACTTTGTCATTAGTATTTCTTACATCTACATGAAAAAAAAAACATTTTCGATACATCTGTCACTTTTTTTGACAAAAGAAAAAAATACTTATGTATATGAATTGTTTATTTTGATTGGTTTTAATTAGTTTTTAAGTGAGGTGACAACATTTTATAATTACCCTGTAAAACAAATATGATCTTACTTGGAGAAACGCATTATAGTTTTTTTTTTAACTAGTTGTATCAATAGCTCTAATTCAAAATTTATCCTAAAACTACTATCTCCTGTAATGGAAAAGGGTCAAACCCATAATGTCAGACTTATCTCTATAGCACCAGACTAAAAAGAATTCAACAACACATTATAGTTATAAGTATTAATTAAATTAAATATCTATTATATACATAGGTTATTAGTTTAGGGTTTAAACCTGAGATCCCCAATTGTATTAAAAATAAGAACAAAAAGAATTAATAAAAGATTAAATTACTAATTGATCATATGACATTATTATGCCTATGACCAAGACAAACATGGTATGCAGTACAACCTCCTTAGTAGATACTCTCTTATAACTTACTAAATTTCCTTATAATAAAACACATATAAAATATATTCGCATTTTATGAATTCATTAGTATAAGAATCAGATGATTAAGGACGGCAACCAATCAAGAAAGCTCATTTAAAGTTTAATTAACAAAACAATACACGGTTATTAAGTATTTCAAAAGTTAAAAACAAATTAATGATGGTTACAAAACTGATTCTGCATGATAAAATATAGAGTTTGAATTGTAAATAGAGTTTTGACAATCTAATTATTGACAACAAGTTCTGTTATTTTCGAATGTATTTTGCTTTCTTTGGACTAATCTTGGATTCTTGTTCCAAAGTGATTCATGTAGAATGTATTTGTTTGGTTTTGTCAACAGTTGGAAACAAGGTTGATCCATAGTGTCTTATTGATCCATAATTTAAACCTATGGCCATAATTCTCTTACTTCTAACTGTTACATATAATGAAGTAGAGTCAAACTCTAAATGTTTGAGCCATTAGTTGGGGCATATAAAACACTGGATGGGCATATAATTTTGTATTATAATACTATAAAAAAAATTAAAATTGAATTCTTGGACCGAGTCAATTGAATTGGACACGACCAAGACCAAAAGCTGGATCTGTTTTAAAATACCTTAATCTGTATTATTCGAAAGAAACATATATTTTTATTCCCACCAATCCTAATTGGCAATGACCAAAACTACCCAGTAGCTCCATTATATAAACCTCATGATACAAGCGATCAGTCTCATCCACAAACAACAAACAAAACAATGGCTTTCACAAATATCTCTTTAGTTCTTATTATTTGCCTCTTAGGTTTATATTCTGAAACCGTCAAGTCTCAAAACTGCGGTTGTGCTCCAAACCTCTGTTGCAGTCGGTGGGGTTTCTGCGGTACCACCGATGCATACTGTGGTGATGGATGCCGATCAGGTCCTTGTAGAGGCAGTGGAGGAACCCCGAGCGGCGGTGGTGGTGGTTCGGTCGGTAGCATTGTGACTCAAGGTTTCTTTAACGGCATCATTAACCAAGCCGGTGGTGGTTGCCCCGGAAGAAACTTCTATAGCCGTGACTCTTTCATTAACGCCGCTAATAGTTTCCCCAACTTTGCTAACTCCGTTACTAGACGTGAAATTGCTACCATGTTTGCTCATTTCACTCATGAGACCGGACGTAAGACCTTTCTTTTCTTCTCATCGCTTTTGATATTTCTAAACGTATGCATGCATTTGATTTTTACAAATGATGATCATAAAATTATAACTCATTAAAAAATTTAAAACAATCATGAAACGCGACATAAAATTAAGCATTCAATATAATAAATGAAAATTAGAACCTGGACTTCAGAAGATAAACTCACAAATTTTTTAGATTTAAAATTTTATATAAATTTTAAGTACTATTTTCTGCTCAAATCCAGTGATTTACATATACAACAGTTCTCTATTAGGTAAAAATTCGGATCACCAGAATTATATGTATGATAAATGAAGGTTTGACTTGCTATGAATTAATCGGGCTGATAATTAGTCATTTTGTCTCATTGGCATCACTATATTGTATAGATTTCTGCTTTATACAAGAAATAAACGGAGCTTCACGAAACTACTGCGACAGCAACAATAGACAATACCCATGTGCACCAGGCAAAGGCTACTTTGGTCGTGGTCCGATCCAACTATCATGGAACTACAACTACGGAGCTTGTGGTCAGAGTCTTGGTCTTAACCTACTAGGCCAACCTGAGCTTGTCAGTAGCAACCCAACTGTAGCTTTCAGGACAGCTTTGTGGTTTTGGATGAACAGAGTAAGGCCGGTACTGAACCAAGGATTTGGAGCAACCATTAGAGCCATCAATGGAATCGAATGTAACGGTGGGAATTCAGGTGCGGTCAATGCAAGGATTAGGTACTACAGAGACTATTGTGGACAGCTTGGTGTAGACCCTGGTTCTAACCTTGGTTGCTGAAAAGCTAGATCTCACACACGTGTGACGTGGCACGTGATGGTGCAATAATAAAACTAAATCTCACGTATGTACTTGTTTTGGGTTTCAATGCTCCCTGCTCACAAGAAAAAAATTGCCGTAATAAACTTGTGAAAGTGATTTACTTTTCTTTGTTGCGTTTTGTGAAAGCGAGATTGAAATATATATATTCGCACGAATTGTATTATATACTATTATATACTGTTGTTGTTTTCACGCAAATAATAAACAAAAAGTTTCGGAATGATTAACGGCGACATGTGATAGTTAAGTCGTTGAACATTAAAGATAATTAGTTGATAACTATTTCTTAAAGTTGATTTAGTAAATTTACACCAATGTAGAGAGGACGAGGTCGCAAAGCCAAGGTTCGATATCTCGATTATGGTATGTTAAAATATCTCACATTAGAAAATTTTATAATTATTAGATAATGTATAAGCATGTGATAATCTTTTTTCCTTAAATTAGTTTTTGGGTGTGAGTTAGATCTATACAAATGTAATGTAGTACATGCCTAAATTGCAATTGACTAGTCTCGCTGATTTAAAGAATATATATAACTTTTGAGAATGACGAAAATCATAATTACTTTTGTAAACTCAGTGCCTTCTAATCGCTCCTTCCATTAATGAATTGAATAAGTTAAGTTGAACAAAAAAATTATAAGATATTTAAACAACTATATACAATTCGACCGCCGCCTGTGAAATACTATCTAACTAAAAATACTTGTAGCAAACAAAAAACAATACATATGCGTGCGTTTTTGGGAATAGACGTTTGGGTGAATAATCTTTTTTTTTTTGTCAACATTGGGCCACAACTGGCCGGTCCAGTAGTCAAGTTCCTGCATAATGCAGGCGGCGGAACTCGATCCCTAGATGTGCAAGTACGCCTACCTTTCATGGACTTACCGCCTGCCACTAGGTTAAAGGCCACTTGCGGTGAATAATCTTTTTGTTCACCGGAATTGGTAGTATATAGTTCAAAATATTTTTAGTGTAACAGAAATACACGTGGAGAAATATTTAAAAGTCCCTTGATGATATTTCTTCTGTTTCCCTATATTTGATCGTTTAAGTTTTTTCATATAATTTAAAAAATTATTAAATTTTATATTTTATCTAAGCAAAACATGTTTTATCACAAATTCCAAAATATTATAACCAATTACAAATCAATCTGCAGAATTCAAAAAGTCAAAAACACTAAAAATAAATAAATTTTGCATACAAATTCTAAAACATCAACTAATATGAAACACAAAAAAATTCTTAAAACATCAAGTAAAGTGAAACAGAGAGAATAAGATATAACTACATCATGCAGTTCCCAGTACTACTTTAAAAGTCCTTTGATAATAAAATGTAACTACATATTCTGATACTACTTTAAAAGTCCCTTAATAATATTCACTCTATCCTAAAATAAGTGATGTTTAAGGTTCTTGCACATATATTAAGATCTCATTTAATTTTTCTTTTTCTTTGATTTAAAATATTACTTTTAATCTAATTAATGACTATTCAACCAATCAAAAATCATTCTGTAGAATAAAAATGGTCAAAATAAATAAAAATACAATTAATTTTATATTGAAAATTGAAAATATCATATAATTTGATACAAATAATTCTTCCTAAAACATCAATTATTTTGGGACGGAGGGAGTAAAATGTAACGTGGAGAAATATCTCAAACGATTAAATTGCTTTTTTTGTCAATCTGAAATCATTCATTACTAAATCAAAGAAGTATTGTGTCTGCATACGAAAATATGAGAATTCCTTTAATATGACAGGCCAGCTAATCAATTCTAAAATTTAGAATGTAAAAGATCAGATTAATCGAAAACACAAAGAACATGTTCCTAAATCTCGTGAAGTCTTCCATGTATAAAGTGAAAAATTGACCAATTTTCGGAATTCGCTATTAATTATTTTTATGAGCTATCAGTAGCAAACTCAACCTCTAGAATATGCATATGAATCGTGCATGTTATTACCCAAAATGATGCTTTAATTTCAAAATGCATGAAAGACATAGTCCTTCTAATTCTATGTGTCTCATACATGCTCCTATATATGTTGTCGTCCAGAAAGTCAAACTATCCAAAACGAGAGAAATTAATATTCTGTGATGAGTATCTCAACTATTTCGCTTGAGGAACTTCATAAAACACCTTATTTACCATCATCAAAACTAGTTTCATCTTTGTATCAATAAAAATTGATTCTTGTAATGTTGAAGAATGTGTGTGTGTTTGTGTGAGAAATCACTGTGCTTTATATCTACTACCGATCTTTCGATGGAATATGAATTAGTATATTTATCCATTGTATTACACTTGTGACTGGAGCTCATGAGAACAGAAATGCATCCATT
>OVAX01001369.1:0-46841 GCA_900406405.1 Lepidium africanum | reverse complement strand
TTACAACTGATCTCTTAATTTGAGAGAGTAGTTCAAAGGGTAAATTTGAGCATATCAACCTAATCCTGTTATACCAGTTTTTCCTCCCATTCTGGAACCTGTTTAGCCGCACACAAGTAGACTCGTCTTTGTTGTACCAACAACAACTTATCCATCTTTTCATTGAAAGATTTAATTGCTTGTCTACTCGCTGAATCTGAAGTAGCACCACTCATCATACTCCAATCATAATCCTCTCTAAAACTGATCAATATATTGTGCTAAGTTCTCTACAAGTTCCCATCCTTTATCTGCATTCTTACTCAGAAAGTTACCATTGCTAGCAGTGTCTAGGAGCATGCGGATCCTTGGTTGTATCCCACGGTAAAGATTACTAAGCAATGACTCTGGGGGGAATCCATGATGTGGGCATTGGAATTGGTAGTGTTTGTAACGTTCCCATGCCTCATAGAAGGACTCAGAATTCCCTTGCACAAACCTAAAAATCTCATTCCTTATCATGGCTGTTCTATAATTGGAGAAAAACTTTGCAATGAAAGTTGTTTTGCAATCATCCCAAGAAGTGATTAAACTTGGAGGAATATGCTTCTCCTAAATGTGTGCTTTCTCTCCAAGAGAGAATGGAAAAAATATGAGCTTGAGAGCATCATCACTAACTTCCTTAATCTTAATCAGTTCACATAGTCTCTCAAAGTCATCCAAATGAGCAAGAGGATCTTCAGATGGTAAACCATTGAACTTCTGATCTAAACCATGCGGATGAGGCCACTCTTAATCTTGAAATTGGTATTGGGAATGGCAGGGTTTATGATCCCTAGACGTGGGGAATGTGAACTTGGTGTATCACCTACCTCAATTGGTCTTCGCCTATAAGTAGCAACCTCATGAACAGCACCTGGTGCTTGATTAGTTGATCCCTCTAGTGTTGTGTTGTCCATAGCAACTCAGAAAAGCAACCCAGATAGTAGAACTCGAGGTATTAGTAGCGAGTCTTGATGGCGAAGCCTTTAAGATGCGCATCAGAAATGGAGCCTCGTGGTGTCTGTATGGCGAGGTGTACCTACGAGTGCTCCTGTAACTCACCAAAAACAGAAAAAACGAGTTAGTAACACATGGTGCAAAAGTCACCAGAACTTGGTCTTAGAAAGTTGAAATTCGCAATTGAAAATAGTAAAAATCTAGTTGGCAACAGCGCTAATTTGATAACAAGATTTTTCACCCTAAACTAGCTATCAAATCTATTGCAGTACAATAGGTATCAATCCAGCCAGGTTTATAGCAAACAATCAGGAATGCAATCAACAAACTAATCCAAGCCAAATCTATAACAATTGATTCTGTCACAATCAAAATACAAATGACATAAAACAGAGCAAGTGAAAACAGAGCATAAAGAAACAGAGAAATGAACTAAAAACAGAGCAAGAAACAAGAGCAGTAAATAAGAACAGCCGCAACAAAGTAACAAGCAATTAAAAGATCTGGGCATTAAGGAGTGAGGTCAAAGATCCATGCTTAGCTAGCGGACTCTAGATTGCTTAACAACCCATCAAGAATTAATCCCAAGCAGTGGATTCTACACAATCAATGTCATTCTCATAAACGTAGAACTTTGCTTAATTAAACCCAGACCTAACCATCACTAGCGAAATCTAATCAAGCAAGCATGAAGAAATAATCCACAATAGCCAATAATCAGCCTAGACAGTCAATCTCTTGAGCTAGACAAGAAAATCTCAGAATTTAGTTCAATCAAACATTTCATCAAACACTTGGTGGGTGGATGAATGCAACAAATCATATTTCAAATAGCTATTAAGAAATAAGCATGAAGATCACTAAATCTGATGAGATCCTATCAATAGTAAGCTTAAGCAACCTGGATTTCCTTAGTTCCACATATATCTACCTCATTTCCTCAACACTCTAGTGAATCTACTCAAACTTCCTAAAAAAATGCATAAACCCAGAAAGTAAAATAAATAGCATGATAAAAGAGAGCAAAGAAAGATAAACAAGATTCAACAAAGAAATAAACTCATATTCTCATTGCATTAAAAATATATAACATGAAAGTAGCAAAACTAGGAGAAAAGAGAGAAAAGTAGTTCTAGATCTTTGCCAAAAGAAGAACAATAACGTGTCTTTGTTCTGTGGGCTAAGAAGAGTATTTATAGCCCATTACACAAAACCCTAACAGAGTTAACGCGGAGAAAAAGTCAATAAAAATCAAGGTCGGTGGCCTCAACTCGCTAGGGGGTGGCGAGTTGAGGTGGCAAGTTGAGTCCTTGGTATTCAGGAATTTGGCCACTCGCCTCTAGCATGTCGAGTTGGAGTGGTGAGTTGAGCTTTGGTCTTCAAGAATTTGGCCACTCGCCTCTAGCGAGGCGAGGCAGAGCGGAGAGGCGTGTTTTTGAGCTATTCCTGAGTCACCACTCGTCTAGTGCGTGGCGAGTTGGAGTGGAGAGGCGTCAATTATATTCATTCCACAAGGTCTTCTACCAAAGTACTTTATCTTAGTCCGATCCTCGCTGTCGTTTGTCCCAAAATCACTCCAATTGCTCCTAATTTAGCTCGTAGGCACCTAAGATACTCCAAATGCAATATGTATGCAAAATGAACATAAAAGGACTCTAAAATACAGAGAATGCAATGAGTATGCATGCAAATCATGACGAATTATGCAACTAAAATAGGCTAAAATACAGACATATCAGTAGTCTCTCAAATTTCATCTTCATTATCCCCCTCTTCGGATTTAGGGACCTTAAAGGAATCCTCTTCATCGGATAATCTCTCTGAATAAGATGACAACCCAGTGTATAACCCAAAATATATTTATGTGCTGACCAAGAAATAGAGAAGTCTCAAGAGGGTTCTCACCCGTAAGGGGCCCCAAACCAAAATCTAAACATTAATCCGATGTTTTTTGACATTTTTTGCTGGAACTTTTAAAGGGTTCAAAAAGACTATTAAACAGTATAATTGCAAGAATTAGCTATGGTGCTCTTAGGAAGTATATTAGAGAAAAATGTCAGACAATCAAAGGCTCCTAAGTATTTTTAATCTAACGTTTATGAGAAATCTCTTCACTTGGTGAAATAATCAAGAGAACAACCTAATTGCCAAATGGATTGATAGTCTTGATTAATGATTTATGGTTGCATGCATTTCCGATTTCATTTACTCATTTTGACGCCCTTAGTATATTTGATCATTTGTCCAATGAAAATTACGATGCATGCACCAAACCTGGTGAAACGTCACTTTATGTTCTCTAATTTTATCTTGGATCACTCTGATTTTCTCACAGTTTTATTAGTTCATTTGCATAAGTGTCAAATTCAGCCTTGACCCAGTTTTGTTTGTCTAAGAAGTTTTTTGCTCTTAAACTAGTCATCAAGGAAAATAATAAAGCACACTACTATGATCATGTGAAAAGAGTGGTTGAGGTGCACTAATCTCTAATCTAATAACAGGAACAACTCTTTGTTTTCCCCATCTTCATGTGCAACAACTGACGAGAAACATGCCTATATACAATGGCACTCGCGGAGGAAAAAGTTATTTCACCAACGATCGTGAGTGAATTAGATTAGTACTAGTGACACATAAACTCATTCTTTCACCATGTTGTGGCAGCAAGAAAAGTAGAAAATCATATTAACTACTTATTGGATGAGTCAGGTTAGAGAATTGAGGATGTTGTAGCAGTTAAATCATATTGTGTTTCCTACTTTGAATCATTTTTTGGCAGCTAGAACCCACCACTTTCAAACCTATAGAGATAAAATATTGAAGACTGATGAAGATATAAAAACAAGTTCTTTACACAAACCCAAGGTCGGATGGATGCACATGTGAATTTTACAAAAATTCTTGGGATATCATTGGTGAAAATTTGATATATGTGGTACATAAGTTCTTCTAAAATGGTATGTTGTTAAAGCAATAGAATGCTATAGCAATCTCTTTAATTCCAAAAAAGCAAGGTGCAAATTGAGTAACTAATTTAAGGTCGATATCATGTTACAAACGTACTCTATAAGGTAGCCTCCAAACTAATAGCAATGAGGCTCCAACCAATCCTCCCGGATATGATTTCTAGCTCCCAATCGAAATTTGTCAAGGGGTGGCTTCTTGTTGAGAATGTATTGATTGCTTCTGAATTGGTCCAAGAATTTGACAAAAAATGTATCTCCCGTCTTTTACCTAAGGTCAATCTCCAAAAATCATTTGACTATATCAAATAAGAATTTATTGTCCATCATTTACGCAAAACCGAGTTCCCACTGATGATGATTATGTGGATTGAGTAGTGTATAACTTCATTACCTTCTCTGTTTTTGTAAACGAGGTGCTTGGTGAGTTCTTCAAAGGTACTAGAGGATTGAGGCAAAGGGATACGCTTTCCCTTCCATTTTTGTTATAGAAATGGAAGTCTTATCTAATGCTTTGCACACAAAAATTAGGGAACGTCTACTTGGCTTTCATCCTCTAGGGAGAAATCCAACATCACATATAGCATTTGTCGATGCCCTCATGGTCTTTTTTGATGGGAAAGAGTAATCTCTGCATCAAATTGCGACAGTTCTTGACTGGTTTTAACAAATGTATGGTCTACGTATGAATAAGGATAAATTAAGCCTTTACACGGGTGGACTATCTAAGGATGCTTCAGATTCACTTCAGCAGCATGGTTACCAACTAGGCTCAATCTCAATCTACTACATAGGACTTCCTTTGCACATAAAAGCTTGCAGAAAAGTGACTTTACTTCTGTTATTGATGTCATTTCCACAAGATTAAAGACCTAGATCCATAGCCTCTATAACTTCTGGGCATCCACATTTATTATCATGGTCTCTTGTATCAAACGAATAGAGAGACTAGTGAAAGACTATTTATGGGCTAGTTATATTGGCCGAAAAAGCTTATGTAAGGTTATCTGCCGCCACATCTATCTTCCTAAACCTGAGGGGTGGGGACTGAGTCTTCGTGATATGAGAACTTGGAACAATGTCCTTTTGCTCCAACTTATTTGGCTTCTCCTAATAAATGGAGGCTCATTATGGGTGGCATATATGGATTCGTACATATGCTGAATCACAAGGTTTGAGGTCTGCAAAGGTTACGCAGAACTCTTCATTATCAAGGAAAATATTGTCTCTTTGCAGATTAGTAATTCAATCGGTTGAGTGTGAGATTGGAGATGGCAAATAGGCTGATTATTGGTTTGATAATTGGTCTACACTCATTGAGTTTGTTGAACTGATGGGCCAATATTAACATGTATTCCTTTTAGTGCATGTGTTTGTGATGCAGTTATTAACCAAATATGGAGACTCCCCTCTGAAAGAATACACAATACTTATGTCTCTGTTCTAAGGATGATGCTACTAAGCACAACATCACCAATAACTAGTACCCCAAACATTTATTATTGGGACCCTAAAGAGAATAAAAATAAGCTTTGTCAGCACTAGTATTACTTGGGAGTATCTAAGACCTACTACCTCAGTTCAGGAGTGGAGGATGGCAGTCTAGTTCACAAGAGCTACTCTAAAGCATGCTTTTCTATTATGGCTTGTTAATCTTGACATGTTGTTAGTCCGAGCTCAATTGCACACATGAAAATCATCTATAAGCCTCCAATATGGTTCATGGAAAGCATTGATCAGTTGGTTACTAGGCTAGATGCCTCTCATCGACTCTCAAAAAGTTGGAGATACAATAATTGTGTATCTCTTATAGAATGAAAGAAACTTGCGATTATATTATTGCCCCTCTTCTATACAATTTTGTGGTATTAATACATCTTGACCGTGTCACCAAAGATCTATTTCTGGTACATTGCAATGGACGACATTGCCAACACTTACTCTCTTCATGGTTTACCTACACTTGCAACCTCATTTTGTAGCAACTTTAAAAATTCCCTTGGTGTTTAATTTTTATGTAGGCAATGGATTAAAATTAACAACTATGTAACCCTCTAGTTAGATGAAAATAATTTATCAATTATCAAAAAAAAAAACTTCACAATACCATTAAAGGTATTGATCAGACAAGTGACTTTATGCGTTGTAAATTATAAAAAGAGTCTTCATCGATAAGTGACTTAATGGGTTGTAAAATAGAACAAGATTCTTCATCTATATTCTATGAAGCAAAGTCCAAAAATTCATCTTTCTTCTTTAGTAATGGAAACAACAACTCAAAATGATGCAGGAAATTAACCACAAATTTGCCTCTTAAACTCTCAAACCGCTATGACCTTTTATCTTCTCCATGCTTAACGATTTTGGTAGCATAAGCTTTTTCTATAAATTACAACATTGTAAACCTTGATAGGCATCCAAAACAATTTCAATAGAAGTTGCAGAATTTCTTTCAAATCTCTCTTCTTTATATTTCTTTCATGGTATCAGAGTTTCTTAAACTTTAACAGATCTAATGGAGAATCCTGATATATATTCTCTTCCTAGTCATGTCCATGTGGCTAGCTATGTTACTGTAAAACTTAATGATCATAACTCTTACTTTGGAAACCTCAAATTGAATATATCTTATCCAGCCAGAAGCTTATTAGATTTGTCACCAGACAAGAATATGCACCTCCTACCACAGCCTCTGTTAGAAATGACAATAATATCTCTGTTACCAGAAACCCAAGACGTGATGCTCGGGAGTTTACTGATCATCTAGTATGTTCTTGGATTTTTGGAACACTTTCAGAGTAGTAAGTTATGTGGCTGAGCACTCGACTTAAGAAGAGATTTTCAATCACTTGTTGAAAAATTTAATTGTAGCTTAGTGGTTTGTGTGTTTAAGCTCTGACGGAGTCTCCAAATGATCTCCAAAAAAGGCAAGATTTTTGTTGAATATTATCATGATTTCAAAACAATTTTTGATAACTTAGCTCCGTTGGTCAGTTAATTGATGAATCAATGAAGATTTTAACTTCCTAATTGGTTTAAGACGTGAATATGATCTTATTTGTGTGGTTATTCAACACTATCTCACTAGTGTACCTGGACCAACTTTTAATGATGTGGTTTCAGAGGTGGTTGTATAGGATGCTAGACTTCAATCTCATGAGGAAGTATCTTCTATTTCTCCTCATATATCATTTCAAGCTAAAAAAATAAAATGCCTACTTAGTCCAACCACTACAACTCAAACAACATATGATGTGGTGGTTATTCTAATCGTTATAGCTCAAACAACATAGGTCGTGGAGGTTATTTGTGACACCCCTGCCCGTAGGCAAAAATTCAACGCTAAGCATCTACAGCCATGTATTAACCTAGATCGCATCGAAACCACGGTCACAAAGTTCATGGTATGGTTTATCACTGTGCATGACTTAACATCCATTCGGCTCGACTGGACACTCGGTACCACCGGACATCAATCCTTGGTTCATGCGTACTATGTCACTATCTATCTGTCGAACATGCATTCGAACCTAGATTTTGACTTTAGACCCGAGCCACCCATTGACCGAACTCAATCAATACCATGACAAGCATTTATCATAATCAACGCTTTTAAACGAATATATGCATGAAAACGACCAGAGTCAACTCACGGTCAACCACTCAACTTTACCTACTCTATTCTAACACTTCTTGTCGCTACTTTGATCAACCATGGCTCACTTCAACTTGCTATACTCTCGATCACAGCCAAAAACTTTTTGAATCAGACGAATACTTATCGATCTTTTATCATAAGGTTTCTTTCTTAATCTATCTTTCTCATGATGCTCCAAAGAAACGAGAGTGAGGCATATTTATAGAGTTCAAATTACCCAAAGCTTCCTTTACCTTTTTCGCCCAAGGGTTTTCCGTAACTGATTACACGTGCCTTGCTTAGTCAACTTTTGACTCGACACGTAGTAGCTTACGTAGCTATTTGCTTCACGCAAATTTGGACTTCCTCACGTTGTTACTAGCTTACATAGCTATATGATTACTGTCCAGACTTGCTCATGGACTTAAGTGCTTACTTTCGACTCATACCTACTCACGCAACTAAGTGCCTACGAAGCTACCAACTTCTGTTTGTGCTACTTTACTTAGTTTTCGACTAAGTTTTCCATATATCTAGATCCCCTCGACTACTTATTAACCCGGGTCAACTTCTCTTGGTACTTAACTTGATTAATCCATACCGTACTTGATCAGAACCCAATTATGCTTGGATGTTCTTCAGTTAAATCAACCATTTGTTTGCTCGAGCTTGACCATTTTCGACTATCCTTACTTTTCTTCACACTTTTCTAGCATCAATTGGTCATTCTGTGCAACATGGGTGCTAAATTATTCCTCCATAAGACGTGGATTTTATCAATAGGTTTTTTATCCAAAGAAATAGAGCAACTCTTAAAATTTCATGCCTATCTGCGAGATATGTGGCAAAACGGGAAATAATGTTCAAGGAAATGATCTGCAACATGGTCTTGCTGCTTACAGGTCTCTGACAACTTTGGTAGGGAGTGGTATCCAAATTATGATCTTACCTCTCATATTATTTCATCTTCAGAGAATCTTGCAAATACAACACCTTACAATGGTTTTAGAAAATTAATGGTGGTTGATGGTAATTTTCTTCCTATTACTCATGGTTGATCTACTGATCTTTCAGTCTCAACTGGTAGAATACTATTAAATGATGTATTGGTTTGTCTTTCTGTACAAAATCCTCTCTTATTTATATCAAAATTATGTGAGGCTTACCCATGTGGTGAGTTTTGTGATACTCAAGAGGTTTACATTTTGGACCTGGAAACCAAAAAGGTGTTAACAACAAGGCCAAGACGTGATGGTTTGTACATGCTAGAGAATACTAACTATCACACCTTCTATGCTTCACGAAATCAAGCCACAAGCTGTCTTATTTGGCATCACATATTGGGTCATGCTGGCTAGTTTGCAAGTTCTCCAGCATCTAAACAATAACAAGGCAATTTTCTTTAATAAGAGCAACATTAATCCCATTTGTGAACCTTGTCAAATGGGAAAAAGTTTAGGATTACCTTTTTCAAATATATGAATATGTCAACATTAATCCCATTTGTGATCTTTTGAGGTCCAGCTCCCATTGTTTCAGTTTAAGGCTTCAAGAATTATGTGATATTTGTATATCATTTTTCTCAATACAGTTGGATTTTTCCGATGAGGTTTGAGGCTGAGTTTTTAGCATCTTTATCATATTTCAAGATTAAGTTGAGAACCAATCAAACAAGAAAATCAAAATCTTTCAATGTGATGGAGGTTGTGGATTTATCAATAATCAGTTCAAGCAACACTTGAACAAAAACAGCATCAAACTTCATATTTCAAGTCCTCATACATATCACCAAAATGGATTGGCTGAACAGAAGTATAGGCAAACCATTGAGCTAAGCCTCTCAATGCCTTTTTCACTGTATGATTCCTTTGAAATATTGGGCGGAAAGTTTTTTTACAACAAACTACATAAGTAATCTCCTACCAACAACAGTGTTACAGTTTGAGGTTCTTCATGAAGTCTTTCTGCAACAAAAACTTGATTATTCTTCGTTAAGGGTGTTTGGAAGTGCATGTTTTCCTTGTCTCAAGCATTATGCTTCACGCAAATTTGATTCATGATCATTGCGATGTGTGTTTCTTGGATATAATGCTTCATACATAGATGTCGTTGCTTGTATCCCACCAACTGGGAGAATATATATCGGTCGACATGTGGTTTTTGATGAGAAAAATTTTCCTTTTGAAGATAAGTACAAGCATCTTGCCTCATTTATACTACTTCACTTCTTCAAGCATGGAAATCTGCTACACCTACCGATAAAGTTCAAAGTACTCATCCTTCTACATCGATCGATCTTCTTGCCTTTGCATGTTGTGTCATTACTTTTTAAAAAATCATGTTGAAGAACAATTAAATGATGAAACCACTAGCACATTCCTGCAATTATACATGATCCTACTCTTGTTACCGAGGTGAATTTTACTGAACCTGATGCTTCTTTCATTGTTGTTATCTACCAACACGAGTTACACCTTATGTTATAAATACACACTCAATGACAACACGAGGAAAATATGAGATTCAAAAACCAAATCCTAGGTATGTTCTGTTCACTAATACACAACACTACTCTGAGCCAACAACTGTTGTTGCAGCATTAAAAGATGAATGGTGGACTAATGCTACAGGGGAGGAGACTGATGTTCAGCATATCAACAGAACTTGGCACCTTATTCCTCTTACATCATACATGAATGCCCTTGGTTGTAAGTGGATATCGAGAATTAAATTAAACACAGATGGAACTGTTGACAAGTACAAGGCCAGATTAGTCGTCATATATTTCAAACATGAAGAAGGTATTGACTACTTGGAATCCTTCAGTCATGTTGTTCGAATATCTACAATTTGACTAATTCTTGATGTTGTTACAACAAAAGGTTGGTCACATACTCAATTTGATGTCAAAAGTGCTTTTCTTCATGGAGATCTGATGAGGACATTTATATGGTTCAACCTCCTGGTTTTGAAGACCCGGTTCATCCTTTTTATATTTGCAAGCTCGACAAAGCTATCTATGGACTCAAACAAGCTCCTTGGCTTGATTCGACAACTTCAACACTTTCTTGATTTCATATGATTTTCAATGCAGTAAAGCAGATCCTTCCTTGTTTGTTTATCATCACAATGGCAAAACCTTGGTTCTCTTACTGTATATTGATGATATCATACTCACAGGAAGTGATCATCTATTCTTTCAACATTTGATTAAAACACTAAGTGAAGATTTTTCAATGAAATATATGGGTGTTTTCACTATTTTCTTGGCATTCAAGTGTTGTAAATTGAAGATGGGTTGTTTTTAAGTCAAAAAAAATATGCTGAGGACATTCTCTACAAGGTTGGCATGGATACGTGTAAACCAATGCCCCCTCCTCTTCATATATAGCTTGATAGAATTGTTAATGGTGAAGCCTTTTTCTTGAGCCTACGGATTACAGAAGTATAGCCGGGAAGCTTCAATATCTTTCAGTAACTCGACTCAGATCTTCAATTTGCTGTCAGTCTGCCAATGCTCCCACTATGTTCGATTATGCTTTGTTTAAAATGGTCTTACAATATATGAAAGGTACATCATCTTTTGGTCTTTACATTCATAAGTCTGCTTATCAGCGAGTTTCCACATTTTTTTCCAACAGTGATTGGGCTGGTTGTAAAGAGACCAAACAGTTAACAACGGGGTTCTGCACATTCCTTGGTCCAAATACCATATTCGGGTATGCTAAAAAACAACTTATTGTGTCTAGATCATCTATTGAAGTTGAGTACAAAGCCTTGGCAGAAACTACAGCTGAACTTACTTGGATCTCCTACCTTCTCCATGATCTGAAAATCACTCAATCTGGTCCAACAAAACTCTATTGTGATACTATATGTGATGTCCATCTTACGACAAATCTTTATCTGCATACTCGGTCTAAGCATTTTGAACTTGATTGTCATTACGTAAGGGAAATAGGAGCACTTAAGTTTATTGACACTATACACATTCATGCTGGTTTGCAAACTTAGAGTTGGTTTTCTACACACCTCAAGTTTTAGTGGGGGTATGAAAGGTATTGATCATACAAGTGACATAATGGGCTGTAAATCACAACAAAAGTATTGATAAGTGACTTAAAGGGGCTGTAAAACTGAACAAGATTTGTCATCTATATTTTGTGAAGCAAAGCCCAAAAACTTATCTCTCTTCCTTTGTAACGGAAACAACAGCTCAAAAGGATGCAGAAAAAATTGCCCTCGACTTTGCCTCTTAAACTCTCAAACCGGTATGACCCTCTATCTTCTCTATACTCAATGGTTTTGGTAGCGTGATATTTTATATAAATTACAGCATTGTAAACCTTGATAGACATCGAAAACAAGTTGCAGAATTTCTTTCAAATCTCTCTTCTTCATATTTCTTTCAAATACAAATCGTAGATGGATCGTTGTCTTAGTGTTAAACAAAGTGTGTTTTCTTAATTAAATACATTGAACAAATCAACAGTGTTAGTGAATAAAAGCTCTCAATAGAAAGGAATTGTTCTCTATCGATCTCTCGTACGCATATTTGTCATCCAGGCTTTAATCGAGCAGAGATTAGCACAAGATTACAAGACAATTATAGAATGAATGAGAATTGGAGTTTAAATATTAAAAGTAAAATTCAACATAAAAACAAAGCTTTGGAAATTTCAGGGGAAAACAAGTTGAGCAGGATGATCGACAAGCTAGTTTAAGACGAGACAACCGATTAGACAATATGGAGTATTAAAAGCTAAATCGGTCAGCTGAGCAGATAGATTCTCCTTTTGCCATTATTGTCCTTACGTGACTAGGCCAAGCTTTGACAGGCCGTTCCAAGATGCTGATACCTTCCTATATTACGAACCTAATCTGCAAATGGGCGAGAGGAAAGTGCACAGCCAACCTCCAATAAGCTCTCTCTCTTTGAAGGAATATTGTCAAGTTCTCTAAAATCATGAAGACCAGCCTAAAGTATTCAAGACTCAAAATTGGGCATATGATAGTGCACCTTTGTCATATGCATTACTAAAAGTGCCCAAAATATTGATGAAAAAGATCTGACAAAGTTACAAACTTTTGCTGACACGATCAGAGAAATAATGGAGAATTTGGGGTGAATCTAGGAAGACCGATCTTGGTTCCAAGAGACTGAACATCCGCCTGAACTTGAGCTTCAAACTCTGAGTAAGTGAATGGTTTATAATTTAATGACTTGATCACACAATCTCTCATTGGAAACACAAAGTAACATACTGAGTATCTCTCAGTCGTCCTAGTCTTCTTCGTCTTCACTCTATGCTTCACACTCTTGTACTCATCATTGCTTATAGCCTGTATATTTTTGTTTGCATCAATCAAATGACAACAAAACTGAACCAAACTCATTGATATGTTTAACCTTTACCTGCATCATATCTCCTAGATTGACAGTGAGAGTATCAGCAACAGGCTTCACACGAAACCATTCTTCACCTTTCATGATCTCAAGGCCACCAATTTCATCTTCTTTTAATATTGAGATCACTGAACTGTCCGTGTGGACTTCCATTCCTAGAGCTTCTTCAGCTGCCTCGCTGGGGCTCAGAGGATACCGGTAAACACGTACGAGTCCTGTTGCCTCCGATAAATATTCTGATCTCCGGTCATCAGATAAGTCTAGGTTCAATGTTTGTGATAAAGCTTCAAACAAGGATATAGCAATTCTAGTTATGTGACTTCCATACTCCTCCATCAACACTCTGTATACACACAAAAACAAACAAATATAACAGATGTTAGGAAATCAATTAACATTGATCTCGAATCTTTATTTTGTCAAAAGAATATGTTTACGTGCACGTACAACACCTTGTCATGTACATGGTCATCATAATCATCACACCTTACATTGAGGTTTTTTTATGTAGTCCACAAATTTTTTATTTTATTTTTTTGGTTAAATTTCTTCATATATACAAGTTCTTATATTGGAATTCAAGATTATAATATAAGCTATAAACCTTCTCTCAAATGAAGCATAGTTTTTGACCCATAAAACAATAATAATGCTGCATATTTATTAATTAAGGTCTCACTAGATATCTAAACAATCTACTTTACAGAATTCAAATGCTGCCGAATTTTGGATACGTCACTACCAATATTAGAATTTAGGGTAGTTAATAGCTCACTATCCCGATTGACATTTGAAAATATGATTTTGACTTCTTTCTTTTCTGTAAGCAAATAATAGGTTAATTATCGTATCACAATTTGAATACATTTTCACACAAAGACAGACGAGTGTTTTTGACGATTTGCATATAAAACGTGACTTTGTTACTATTTGACCAGGAAAACATTCACTAAACTTAACAGAATTATGTTACCGTAACCTATTTCTTCCTTGATTCTAATGCGTCAGAGTCTGATCAAGTGTTTTAATTTTCAGAAAATCAGAATTGAACTATATCTTTAAAATAAATATGAAAAGGCATATTTATCCAACAAGCTGTAACATCTCATCAATCAAATTTAACATGCACGTGTCACTACTGTTGGCCGTCAACTCTACAGTCTACATCCCCCAGACAACCTATAACCTCACTATATATATATATATATATTTAAGATTTCCTTTTTTAAAATCTCCTAGTTCATTGAAGTCTACATATTTTTGTTATATAGTACATTACTACATAGTCGACAGGCGAAAATTAAGACCACATAGTTCTTGTTTTTTTAGTAAACTCCACTAGCCAGCTATTATTTATCTTATATTTTTAATTATTAAGCACTTGTCTATAACGTTACTTGATTGACTTATAATAAGCTTATTAAAACCATTAAATTAAGGAGCATAGACAACGACGACGTTTGGTACCTGAAAGACTCGAGTTTTGAGTGTAGATAATCATCATCACCACAAGAAGTGGAAGCCGAGAGTTTCGAGAGAGGAACGTTGAAACCTTCAACTCTGTTTACCTTGGAACTTCGAGTTCCTCTTTTCAATGCATCTCCCGATGGATTTAACGCTGGAGTTCCCCAAAAATACGATAACGGACACTTGACGTCCGCAAACATCTCCCGTTTCTTCTCAAACGGCAAACTCAGTAACCACTCCGATATCTCTTGAAGCCTTGAAGTCAACGCCAACGGTACTCCGTGATTTTCTACACGGAATATTCCCCACTCTTTGCATGCTTCTCTCAGTATCTCCTTGTCCAAACACTCTAAATCGATAACCGGAATATTGGTATCTTTCTCATCCACATGAACCGGATCCACCTCCGCCGTTTCTGGATCATCTTTGTCTTTGATTACACGTCGGAAAGCTGGTGGATATGATTCGCTGCTACTCATCTCTACGCCGATGAAATTCTTTAACCTCTCGCTCTCTCTTTCTCTTTAGATATCTCTAAATTTGTATCTCCAAAAATTAAGCAATTCAAGTGTTTTGTTGTTAATAAAGGTGCATTTAGTAGCAGCTGGTAAATTAATTTAAATTGTAGATAAAATCAACTAAATTTTTATTATAAAATATTATTCTCAAGTTTTTATCAGTCTGATTGTTATTATGATCCAGCTAATGACTATGGTATCTAGGGTTCGATTTCTCTCCTCCACGGAGTTGTTAGATTAAATAAGAATTTTAAGAATTAGGCTAGGATATAAATCGAGTTTTGTCGATAATTGTTGACAAGAAAAAAACTATTCCTATTCTAGATATAAAATTTCCTTATAATATCAAAATATATATTTCTTTTCCTTGACAACATTTCCTTAAATAATAATATTCCTAATTTAGAGTTGTAACAGAAATAAGGCATAGATTCTGTAGAAACAAAGACACCAAGTTGCATGCGAGATAGGTACGTGTGTAGCATTTAATCAAACTTGTCGGTCCATCTCTCGTAAAGTTCCAATTCTTCCAAAATAATCCAAACTTAAAAATTAGAAGTTACAAGAACGTATTAGTTATTACTCCAATACAACTAATTTCTATGTAAAATATAATATATATAACATTATATATTAATATATATATATATATAGCATATTAGCATTATCGGAATATTGTAAAGAAAATATACTTTTCTTTAATCAATTGTTTCTTAGACCCGTTTGCTCTATCTTGTAGATAAAAATATATAATATGGAGATGTACCAGAGAAAAAGAACAATGGCATGTAATAGAGAAACTTTATCAGCTTGACGAGAGCATATATTTGATTGGTATCAGTCCATATTCAGACACAAACGGATCCAATATGGGTATTTGATAGGCCCAAAGGACCCACGGGAATAAATACCAAGTGTAAAGTGCGGGTATAAATTTCTTGGTTTGATTGTTTTAAAATTGATTTTATCTTATATATTAGTAATAAGTATTTTATATGAGATTAAAACACCAAAAAATAAAATTTAATATGTGAAAAATGAATTTTTATTTAAAAAACTTAAGACATAAAATAAAACCATGTATATAAAAAAATATATAGATAATTGCTTTCATTGACCTTACATTTAACAAATAATATTATACATATGTATATGCTTTTGAAATTTTTTTTTAGGCATTGATGATATTATTGATGTAATTTTTTGGCAAATGATATAATAAATATATTACATAAAATTTTAATTTCATTAACATGCAAATTCTAACATTTAGAAGAAAATAGAAAACAGAATTCAAATCTTCAGACAATTATGTATTGATTTTATTTTTAAAAGCATATGAATCTAAAGCAAAAACATAAATAAATTTTAAAATATTGTTTGCATATTTTTTGAGCCATCAATGTAGATATATTTTTATAAGCATATTTTGTATATAATTTTTGAAATAGTTTCATGTTATTTGAAAAAAATTAAAAAAAAATTTTTTTGTCACCATTGGATAGACAAGATCCGATCTATAGCCTAAAACCCACCCCTAAACTGCTTTTTTAAGCTACCATAATACAACGGATAGAAATCGAATCCTGGTGTCAAGTCATTACCTGGATCATCCTAACCACCAGACTGAGAGCAACTCGGCAAAAAAAAAATTGAAAAACTTCAACAAATCAAAAAAAAATTTTAAACTTTAAAAAGTCAATTTTGCACACAATTTTATACTAACATTTTTTCATCGAACAAAACCATCTCAATTGATCAAAATGATCTTCATAGTCTCATAATTTGTACCCTTATTTTGTAGTAATCTAAAACCAGATTGATTTCTTTGCTAAAAACAAATGAAGTATATAAGTTCTTAAAATTCAACATTACAAAACAAACAAAAATAAAAGAAAGATTGTGTGAAGAAATACAAACCAGCAAATTTAAGGAATATTTGTGGTGAAAGAGAAATTTGTGATGAATTGAGATTTATATATGTTTCCTTTATAATATAAAGGTTGGGCACGAGCCGATACTTACCTATTTTCATATACTTATTACTTGGTTTGACTTAGTCGAGTAATATCATTTAATACTTAAACTTGTCTTGTTTAGATATGTACTTGTTAGAATAAGTACTTATCAAAAATAAGAATATTTGCAAGGTATTTGACCCGGTTTGTAATTGTTTAAAATTATATTTTATATAAAATAAATATATTAAGACTACTATTATTTCAGTCAAAACTTTTACTATCCATATAATATCTTTTTAAGTTTAAAATTTTATCATTTGAAGAAAAATTTTGGTATGTTTTCCCCCTTTCCAGACAAAAAGAAGATTTCCGCTATCCTATAATAATTTCCAAAATTTATCAATTAAGTTTTTATGCATTAATAAAACCTTAAACTTCAAACGTATATAGTTGTAAAATCATGAGTCAAGTACTAACAAGCCGAGTATTAAAAATTTTATTGATACTTATTACTTGATTTGTACTTGTGAGTATTGAAATTAACATACTTATTACTTGATTTAACTCTACCGAGTACTTAACTTTTCAAGTCAAGTACGAATCGAATAGCGAGTATAAACCGAGTAATGAGTAATTATGCACAGTCCTACTTTATATAGAAGAGGATATAATGTTTAAATAAGAACATGAATTATTATGTTTAAATAAGAACATGAATTATTAAAAAAATTATGATAATTTTGAATTTTAAAAAAAAATTATGATAACTATGAAAAATATGTAATTATATTTATTTCATTAAAAATTAAAAAAATGAAAATAGTATAAACTCAAAAAAAGAAATATTTTTTTTAATCTAATTTTTGATAAACATATTAAATTTGAAAATTTATATTTTAAAGTATTATAATTTTACTATATTTCGTTTAAAATAAACATTATAAATTATAAAATTATGTATATTTAAAATTAAATGTTGATTTCAAAATAAAGTATTGGAAATTTTAATTATTCAACATATCAAACAAATTTTTAAACATATTTAATTACCAAATTATATTATGTATATAGAAATTCGATTCCATTAAAATAAACATTTTAAATTTAACAATCTAGATTTTAATACATTCGTTATATAAAAGATAATTTTAAAAATAATATAAAATTTTAATATATTATAGATAAATAATTAAACATATGAATTTTAATTTCAAAAAGAACATTAAATTATTAAATTTTAAATTATTATACATGTTTCATTTATTTTTAATGTCGTAATTTTTTTTGTATATGATCATTAATTATTGGGAAAATGACAAAAATAACTCAAAATTCTATTTTAAATGCAAAAATATACTCCAATTGAATTAATCTCCAAAAGTAATCTATGAGAATTCATCTCCAAAATTTGTGTACAAATTTGATTTTTTTTTGTGTTTTCAAGTTAAACATTTATTTATGAAATAAGATCTTGTGAAAAGTTCTATTTTTTTAGTCTTTTTAGTTAAAGATGTAACCTTTTAATATGATTTGTTAAAGAAAACTTAGTATTTTGGTTTTTTTTTCTATTAAAAATTGTAATTTTCTGAAAATTTGATTTTTTCTAGTTAATGATTACAAGTTTAATGACTTTCATAAGAAAAATTGTTTTTTTCTTGTATAAGTTTTACATTTTTAATAAATATTATGTGAAAATTTTGATTTTTTGACATTTTCTTATAAAAATTTACATTATTATTAATAATATTGTGTAAGAATCGATATTTTTATCTTTTGTCATTAAAGATTACATTTTTATTAAGTATTTTTGTTGGTTCGTTTAAGCAGATTTCTTAAGAAAACTTGTTAAGTAGACTTCATAGTAAGACTTCTCAAGAGGACTTCTCAAAAAAATTTCTTTTCCAGACTTATTATAAGATTTACTGTAGTATTATTGATTTCATTATAATATTTAATAAACTTAGTTTTCTTTCATTTATGTTTGCAGAATCCCATAATTAGATGGACGAGGTAGAATTTTCGCGAAAGCTTTCCTAAATGACAAGAGATGATGATGATGTCCCATACTTGATTATTTTTGTTTGCTTAACTATTATCATGTGATTTGTTAATTAAGTATAGTTTTTGTTATCATATTTGAATGTTAATTAAGCACATAGTCTGTTGTACATTTTATTTGCTGATTTATGTTGTAGACAAAATAATTTTGTAGGTAGATAAATATTTCTATTCGAGTTTAAAATTCTTAGTGTTGAAGAGTCTTGTCTAAATTTAATGTTGAACTAAATACAACATAGACCTATTTATTGAAGTGTTTATTTATGATAAAAACATATAAAATTGCATGATTTATATTTCATATGCCAAAAGATAAAGTTGTAAGGAAATGTAAAACTCTAGAATTAGCATAAATTTGTAACAAATAAAGACTTCACAAATACTTACAATTTTTTTTTTGTAAATCACTAAGTTATATGCATAACACCAACAAATAAAATTTTTTTTTTGTAAATCACTAATTTACAATTTTTTTTTTGTAAATTACAATTTTTTTTTGTAGATTTGCAATTACTCATAATATTGAAATTTTCTAGCAGACTTCACCCGAAACCTACTTAGTTTCCGATGATAATAGTAGATTTCCAATGAAAATAGCCACGATTTAGGCACGAAAACATTCATGGCTAGCCAACAGCAACGAGTATAACAACTCATTTTCAATAAACAGCCACAAAATTTTCACATAAGCCACCATTTCCATAGCAATGAATTTTTTTTCGTGGCTCAACTGTTGCTATCCATTCGTTGCTACGGAAAATGGTGGCTGATTGTTGCTTTTTTTTTGAAAAATTTGTGGTTGTTTGCTGAAAGTTCTTTGATTTACTCGTTGTTGTTGGCTAGCCACGAATGCTCTCGGGGGGATTCACCGGCTATCATCTCTAAAAAATAGCCACTGATGCTGGAATTAAGTCGGTCAACACTGCAAAGAGAATGAGCAATGCTGGATTATGAATCGACCAAACGAGGTTAAAACCAATCGTTACTGGAAATTTTTACTGAAATTGTTCTCGCTCTCTAAAAAAAAAGAGAGAAAATAGACAAAACCTCAAAAACACAAAGTCTTTCTCTTGGAAGAAAGAGAAAGGGGATGGTCAAACGGCCATGCAAAAACACAACACGAATAAATTATGAGTTTCCAAGTACCGACATCATCTCATCTCCACTGGTGAAAACAAATGCAAACAAGTTAGATCCATTTCTTTTTCCTCGGTACCAGTGTCATGCCTAGATCATATGAGAGCTAGAGCGAGTTAGTAAAATGTTACCTTTATTAGAGAATTTGTGGTCTACTATGTTATATATTTACCTAAAAAATTTGTAGTCTTCTAAATTATGAATTTTGGTGTGGTTTTGGATAAATGCCCATTTAATTTGCTTTTAAGCACGACTATGTACCGATAAGGTCTTCTCTATCTGCTTCATCCAGCAATGATTAAGGTAATGAGGAAGTAACCTTCATATTTATTTTCTTCTACATAATGAGCAGTGTATGAGCAGAGGTACAAGATGATGACATCATGTCTTTATCCTCCCTTTTTCTCTCTCGACTCCAATACAGTAATTTTAAAATATGATATTGAAACCTATTATTATGTTATTTAGAAACCATCTTTGAGAAAATTATTATAAAAAATTGTGAATGAAACAATATAAGCCTAAATACATGTTTACCATGAAAAATAAATCTTTTAATCTTCAAACTATTACGTTAAAAATTTAGTCAATTATTATACCTTAGATTTGTATATCTATATATTTACTTATGAACCAAATATCTTAAAAATAAATCTATTCAGAAAATAAAAATTAAAGCTTATATTCATGTAGATTTTCTAAAAATATATATATCTTAATTTATAATAAAAACAATTTTAAAATAAAATATGATATACATGTTTATAAATATTTTAAATTCATATATCAAACAAATAATTAATACATTTTATCTCGTGTAAACAAATAATTAATACATTTTATCTCGTGTTTTTTTTTCATGGGTGTGAAACTAGTTTTGTATAATATTTTAAAAGTTTTGATTATAGTTTTTAATCAAAAAAGAAGCATCGTTCTCTTCTTAAGATATTTTTTTTGCTCTGAATTTTGATATGCTCGTCTTCACCGATAGATAATCTTCTGGACCCGCCGCCTCCGCCTCCACCTTCTCCTAATCTCGTTTTCCTCTCACCTTCGGTCATTCTTGAACCTTCTCGTTCGGACCCTCTATCTACTACTTTAAATCATAGCTATTCTTTTCAAGAATCTTCATCTGGTGCACTGCCAGTAGTTAGGACTACTACCTCTCTACCTTCCGAGACCCCTGCTCAAGGATTGATTCAATATGTTCCTACCTCGTCGGTTCCTCTGGTATATGGGACGATTATGAAAAGATGAACAATAACTCAGCAATTGTTACACCTTCTGGTGTAAATAAGAACAAATTTTAATTGGGCAAAGAGGTTGCCTAATTCGAATAGAATTATCAAGACTATTACCCTAGTTTCCATTTTGATAAGTTATTGATTCCTTTGGCTATGATGAGTAAAGGAAAACGATCAGCAAGGGTGAGAGGAGATGTTGGTTTGAAGAAAAGTGGCCAAGGCAAGAGGTTGAAGAAGCAAGTCAGATACTCTAAACCAGAGAGAGAGTTTGATTCTTTATCTAAATAACTGGTTGTCGTTTTATTAAGATTACATGTCGTATCTATTTGATACATTAGTATGAGTTGTATTTAAGCAACAACCCTAAGTTTCGGGAAGGTTATCAAATTAATCAAAGAACTATTCAGTCGTAAATGCTTCCTTCCTTATTTTCTTCTCTCTAACGTCTTCTTCTTATCTCGATCTTCTTCTCTTCTTCTATTCTGTCTTCTCTTCTTCTCTAACCTGGTTCTGCTTCTTGTTAGCGTTGCTACACTGGTATCAAAGCATCGATCTATGGCGAATAAAGGAAACCCAGAATCTGTTCCATCGGAAACCTCACCTGATGAAGAATCTCAGCTGGGAAAGCTTCATCAAACATGAATCTTGGCAAAGCTAACTAAGATGAATTGTAAAGAGTTGAAAATTTTCCCTTTTTTGTTACGGAATGGAAGACCTGTTAGAGTTGAGATCCTCCATCTTTACAAAAGGCTTCAATCTTGGCAAAGCTAACTAAGATTCCTTTCAAATTGGTCACCACTGAATGAGTAAGTTTCCTCTCTCGTCCTCAAGGGGAAATAATGGGCGTGAAGCCGTTTTCAAGCATTAACTCAGCTGACATTAAAGTTGTAGTTAAATTTATTAAAATCTCTACCAAACTCATTTGAGATAGAACGTGAAGATGGTATGGTAATTACAATTGATGTATCATACCTTTGGTTGCCACTTTTGTGCTCGGTATGTGACACCATATGGCATGTTGCTAATCTATGCCCTCGGGCTCCTCATATGCTCCAAAACCTGCACAACAATCAAAACATAACGCATGTTCAATATTTCTTACAGCTCAGGATCTTATTATACATCAAACTTCCCATGCTAATGTTTTTGGAATTGCTGAAAATGTGACCTCAGAAGCAGTTGCCTCAGTCCCATCAGAGCCAATCTATCAGCCTCCCACTTCCGCTAATCCTCAAAGGCTCTCCCTTCTTCAAATGAGACTTAGTCTGATACTCTATATGATATGAAGATATCTCAAGACAAATCTATGTTGATTTCATCTAAGGCCATCATAGTTTCAGCTACTTCTTGTTAAAAGGTTTGAGACCACTCCAAGTTCGTTGCAAAACCAGTCGTTATATTAATGCTCTCTACTAACAGTTTTGCAGCACTAGTGAAGTTCCACCATATCATGGATGTTCTCCACATTCTCCATCATCTTTCTCTTCAAAGCATAAGCAAAGGAAGCTTTAAAAGATGGTTCAATATTTACCGGTCAAAGGTCGTGAGTTTCCTCTAGCAAAAGAAGATCCCCACCAGAACTAAATTATTTATGTCGGACATATTTTTTTGGAACGTCCAGTGTATAAATGACTTCGCAAACAATAGGCGTCTTATGAATTGGCTCAGAGCTCACTATATATTTCTTTTGGAGTTCTTTTGGAGACGCACATTATGGAATCAAACAAGACTCATATTCTGTCTATTTGGGACTGGAATGGCCAATCTTATCAAGCATCCTACCAGAGAAACTCAAGCATCCCTCTAGAGATACTCCTCTATTCTCGGATAAGCAATCAATTACCAGTGAGGTTACACCCGCATAGGGCCCCTCTTTTTTGGCTTCAATGCAGTTTATGCCTCTAATGATACTGAGGAATGACACTGGCTTTGGACATCTCTAAGATACATGTTCATCTCCTTCAATCCGGACACAAAGCCTTGGCTTGTATGTGGTGATTTTAATGAGAAAGTGTCACCATCGGGAACATCTAATCCGCTTATCATCTCCTCTTTAGTGACAATGAAAAATTTTGCAGCGTGTTTAAGTGACTTATCTTTGATGGATATGCCTAGTCAAGGCCCAAGATTCACTTGGTCAAATCACCGCCCTTCAGACCCGGTTGTAAAGAAACTAGATAAATGTCTTTGAAATGATCGTTGGATTGCATCTTTACCTTCTCCTCACTGCTTTTTTGATCTTCTAAAATATTCTGATCACTGAACATGCTTGATTAAGACCAGACCTCTTTCTCCAGAGACTAGACCGTCTAAAATTTTCACGCTCGTATTATCTCACCCAAGTTTATTTCCTTTGGTTAAGCGTCTGTGAGATTCTCCTGGTAATGGAGTTGGTGATCTAAAAGAGTTATGTTTCAGGTTGAAAGCTCTTAAAAGACCTTTGAAATCTCTCACAAAGCAAAACTACAATGACATTGAAGGTAGAGTAATGGAAGCTAATCGTATTTTAAAAGCCTTGCAGATTGTTTCCATAAATGATCCTTCCGAGGATAATCTCAAACAAGAGCAGTAAGCCCGTACATCTTGGTTGAATTTGTGTGTTGTAGAGGAGAGCTATTTTAAACATATATTGTGGATCAAATGGCTGCATGAAGGTGACGTAAATACATGTTTATTTCACCGCATCTCCCAACTTCGAAATGCTTCAAATGCAGTCAAATAACTCATCAAAGTTGATGGCACAAGATTTGAATCTTTATAAGAAGTGTAGCAAATGGTTGTTGATCATTTCACGAAGATTCTTTGTCCACTTAAAGGTGCTTAGTTACCTTTTCTGCCGATTTATCTGGGTCAGTTACGGCTCGCAGAATGCACAATTCAGAAGTTTATGTTTGTCTATCTACTGAACTCTGCTACTATAAAAGATTCCCTATGAAGAATGCCAAAGAGCAAAACTTCAAGACCATATGGTCTAACAGCATAATTTTTCAAGGTAGTGTGGGAAATCTTGGGATCTAGTATAGTAATAGCAATGCAGAAGTTCTTTTCCTCCAATTTCATGCCCTCTTCTTTAAATGCCACTACAATTTTACTGATAGCAAAACATTCGGGTGCTAATGAGTTGAAGGTTTTTTTTCCTCATTCATATTGCAACACTATATACAAGCTCATCTCAAAATTTCTCTCAAACAAACTTAAGTGAATTTTGCCATCAATCATCCTCCCAAATCAAACGGCTTTCGTGATGGATAAAATATTGCTTGAGAATTTTCTCTTCGCCTGCGAGGTGTTGGAAGGCTACCATAAAGAATCACATGTGCCACATTTAACTCTAAAGGTGGATATTTCCAATGCATTTGACTCTATTTTGTGGGATTTTATCTTGGCTACTCTCTCAGCTGACAAGGTACCTGAGCAAAGTAATTTGGACTCGTGCTTGCATTTTTACACCACACTACTCTGTTAGTGTTAATGGAGTCACTTTAGGATATTTCAAGGGAAATATGGGGCTCCATCAAAGGGACCCTTTATCTCTAATTCTGTTTGTCCTAGCAATAAATGTGTTGAGTACTATGCTGAATATGGATGTAGTCGACAACATTTTTTGCTATCATCCTGGATGTGAAGAGCTCCATTTAATGCAACTTTCCTTTGTTGATGATCTTCTAATATTTACGGAAGGATCAGAGTCATCTCTCGCAAGTGTGTCTTCACGGTTCTTTTGCAATTTGAAAGGATATCAAGTCTGGTTGTTAATATATCCAAAACTTTAATGTTTTGTTCGGGTATGTCGAAAGCAGCTTTGTAGAGGATTCAAAGAAAGTTGTCTCAGTTTTCTTCCTCTATCACAGTACGTTATATGGGTCTGCCATTATCCTCCAAAAGACCGTTAACTAAACTAAAAATTGTGATCCGTTGATTTCAAAGATGAAGTGAAAAAATGAATGGTTGGGTACACCGTCACCTTAGCCTTGCTGGTAGATTATGTTTTTGTCCACAAATGATATCTGGTATCATTGGATTTGGACATCGGCTTTTTTCCTCTTAAAGAAGGTGATAAAGCAAACTTATAGTCTATCAAGTTCTTTTCTTTGGCATAGTTGTTTGGATAAGTCTGCAGGTCACCGTGTTTCATGCGATAAAGTAATTCTTCCAAAGATAGAAGTATGGCTAGGTATTCGTTCGATCGTGGATGGATACATGTGGCTTAAAACTTCTTTGGATGTTGTTTTTCGTGAAGGATTAATCTGGGTTGCTTGGGTAAAGGGTAGATTTTTTAGAAGATTTAGTTTTTGGGCTCTCAATGAAAGAATCAGTTATTGTCTTGGATGTTTCGCAAGGTTTTAAAATTGAGACCAAAAGCTCTCAAATTTATACGAATTCATATTGGTAATGGGGTCTCTACCTTTTTATGATGGGACCCTTGGACATCATTTAGATGGCTTATCGTTATAAACCTGAGCCATAATTCATGTATTTATGGAATTCCAGTTAATGCACTTGTTATTGAAATTTAATCCCCATAGGGTTGAAGTCTTCCACCAGCGAGATCAGATAAGTTTCTTGCTCCCCTAGATTTTGTGTCTTCAATTTCTTACTTTACATATGCTGATAAAGTCCTAAGGAATATTGATGACAAAAAATATTTGTCCTTCAACTCAAAAGTAGTCTTGTCAACAGTTAGAACTCCTCATTCTGAGGTTCCCTGGTATAATTTGGTTTGGAACAAGGTCAGAATTCTGAAGCACGCAACAACTATCAGCAGAAACCTCACTCTTGATAGACTAATCCCTTAGGGCCGAACGAATCTGTGTTCTATGCGGCTTGGAGAATAAATCAAGAGATCATATTTCTTTCAATGGCAATACTGAGCTTTTGTATGGAATAATCTTGTTGTAAAACTCTCTCTTTCAAACTCTTTTATGCATTGGAGTGATGTTTTATCATGGCTTCTAAATGCATCATCATCAAGGTCAATATCTCCGGCTCTTATTCAATTTTGACTGGCGTGCATTTATGTTTTTTAGAAGTTACGGAAGAGATGACAACATGATGGTGTTACGAAACCTAATGAGGTATTAATAAAATAAATTGTGCGTTTTCTACACAACAAAGATTTCTTTATAAAAAATTTGGAGGTTATTCTCACGATCTAGTTGCTTAACTAATAAATTTTTTTTTTGGATAGTTTTTTCTAGTGAATGTAATTTTATTTTTCTCTGTTTTCTAGTTCTGATTCTAATAAAAATATATATATATATATTAACTGAAAACTTTTTAACAAAAAAGGAGAAAAGATTCTTTATAAAAAAAAAGGATTATGGATGAGCATTGTGGATTAAATTGATGAAAGAAAAGAAAAGGTGGGGGACATTATCACAAAAATGATTTTGGCTGCTACATTAATGAGTTGAATTGAGTCGGGTTATCCGAATTGAAAACCTAAATGTCTGGTTCACGTGTAGCGAAAAAGTCAACAAAAAAAGGTTAGAGTGGAAGAGCGTAAAATAGTGAAAGTGATAATAAGCGTTGACGATTTAACAAAATGACAAAAATGACACTGATCACAGTCCCTATCTTGTACTTCCTCCACTTGCTTGGTTCTAATGATACATACGTGGCACTACGCTTTGCACACGTCATCTTCCACTCCCGTGTTATTGCGCTGACACGTGTCGCCATCTACTTGGTCTTATTTTGACCTGCTTCATCTCCGCCCACCTTTTTTTTCCCAATTTATCTCCCTCCATTAAACTATATATTGATTGAGATTTAAGAAGTAAATCAGTTTGGATAATATCACTACCAAACACGCAGTTGCGTTTCTTTATAAATTATAAGACGCACATGAAACTGTAATAGAACCACTTTTAATTATTTGAGAGAGAAAGTGAAATAAGAGAGAGATGAGTTTTGTGGTTCGTCTTGTTCTTTTGTTGGCGCTTACAATTGGAGTTTCGTTAGCCCGTAACCCTATCGCCGTTTCAGGTTGGCTCGAAGCTCTTCTCTTTGTTTCCTTCTTTCGATTATATCTCAATTCTTTTATTCTGATTGATTTCCTTTGGTTTCAGTGTTTGATAATACTGGATTCGAAAGAAGGTTCTTGATGGTGAACGTTGAAGATTACGGTAACCCGTCTGCGAATCCTAAACACAATCCCGGTTCTCCTCCGGCAACAACCACCCAACGTATCGCCGGCAAAGGCTGACCTAACGTAGGTTAAACCCAGAATTAAAGAATTCGTATTGTTTACATCTTCAGTTACTGTGTCTCCGATAATAATTTCATTTTCTATAATTTTGAATCTCTAACTTGTATATTTATATCAATATTTCTAGTCATATACGGATAATTTCTATATGAATATTATTACTTCATGATATTTAAAAAGAAAACGTTTGAGGCGATGATGAATGAATCAAAGAGTACAAAATTTGGCTAAACCAAATGAACAAAGTATGCTATATTAACACACAAAACTCGGAAACGTTCGAGCATGGTATTAATTTAAAAACATAAGACGTTTTTGGCACATGAGATTGAAACACCATCTCGTGTTAAGAGTACTTGTGGAAGGAACTTCACGGAAAAATTGGTTCCACTTTTTCTATCTTCTGATGGTATTTTAGTAGCTACCTGCGAGGATGCTCGGTCTTGTTAGAGTTTTACTGATGAGATCTCTTAGCTCGATTTCTCCCGGGAATCTACCTTCTTTCAATTTAGAGAATACCTGTAATAGAAGCACGAGATATAGTACAAGTTACTTTGACTGATCATTACATACATGAAAACCATCTTCAAACGCTGATAGTGAGTTGATAAAACCAACCAGTTCACCGTTGCAGAGAACTTCGAAGGCGCCTGAGCTTTGAAGGTAAGACTGCAGAAAGTTTCCGACAAGCCAAGTGGAAGCCATGGATCCAAATCTATTTGCCCTCAAGGAGTGGAACCAAGCAGGTGGCTGTGTAATTCCAATCATGGGAAAGATGCGATCACCTGCAACTATCATACCAATAACTCCCATCTGAGCAACCGGCACAATCTTAGCTAGAAGGCGCTTTGGTGCTGGCGGTGGGTAATTTGCCAGCATCACATCTAAGCCGGGAAAAGCCGTCTCTAACATCTTCTTCATGGTGACTGCAGTTCCCCTGGAAGTCAAAATTGTAAAGAACAAGCTTTAAAAATGTATACAACCCTAGGCACACTATCGAAAGCTAGATTATGCCTTTTGCGGAGAAGTTCAAAGGTATCAGCTTTTAACATACATCAAACGGAAATGGAAATCTAATGTGTCAACAAATATTACAGACAAGAATAGATAAGAGTATTCAAAAGACGTCATATCGTTTAGCATTCATAGTAGAAACAAAATCAGGGCTTTAAAGGGTTTATTGCATCCAAGAATCCTCCCCAATGAAAACATTCAGAAAATTCAAAGTTAATTGCCTAAACATCTCCTACATCTAGCACTCTAAATCTAAATTTCTTAACTATTTCATCTTGCAACTATAATGAACCCCAGAAATTGACCTCAAGAACTACAAATGATGAAATTTTATCAATAGTAATCCATTGGAGCTCGAAGATCATATACATCCATACACATTACAGCAGAAATAAGTCTTGAGAAACAAATAACACAGTTAAACGACAGGTTTAGAGATGCCATAAATTGAAAGTACCAAAAAGTAATGTGTTCTAGTTATGGGATCAAATCTTAAACTGCCTAAAGGTTGACGACACTGAAACTTATCAAAGATTAGTAAAGAGCTTGATAATTCTTTTAACAGTGTCCAAATAATTTCAATTTTCTTCCTCACCACGAGAACTTCTCTACAAAGCTACGTAAAAAGGTGCTCTTACTACACTAGAACAGCATAAACCCGAAGCTAAATAACAAGTAGAAATATTGAAACAGGAAATAACAAAAACAAAAACAAAAAACAAATCAAATTCGTTAAACCCAATTGCAAATATAGGTAATTTCACAGTAAGGAAATACGAATTACTTGTAAGAACAGGAGACGCAGAAGTTGATCTCTACGGTATTTCCATATCCAATTGCTCCTACGCCACTTGGCTTCTGCAGAGGAGGGACGTTACAGGGGGTAGTGAGTGAAAGGAAAAAAGGAAGGAATAGAAGTGAAATACACGAAAGTATAAGAGAAATTTTACCTGTGAAGGGAAATCTAGGGTTTCAGGGATGATCACAGGCGGACGCTGTTGGTGAGGAATATGAGGCTGAGGTTTCGGAGGCGGCGGAGTGAAAAGGTTAAAGAGATCCGAAAAAAACAAGAATATCGGTAGACCCAATAAGATCAACTGAGACCTGTCCATGGTGGATGTTTTGATCTCCGATCAACAGATTCAATAGAGAGGTAGACGAGGGAAGATGTATCAAGACCGAATCAAAGACGAACGAGATGCAACAAAAGACTTGTTTGGATACTGGTATATTACTTCTAAACATTTGCTCAATTACCCTTTGTTTATTTATTTACAACATTTACACCCCAGGCTTATAATTTTGCACATTTACACCTTCACTGTGTTTTTACGCTAACATTTGTCCGTTCCTTTGTACGATACAGACAACTTCTACACACAAGCTTCTAAAATTTTGTTATGAGACTGATTTTTCGATTAAAATGAATCTGGACATTTGTTTATATAGAGTTTGAAATATAATTAACTATACAATTGAACCAAGTAAATAACTAAACTAAGTAAATCGGCCATATATCTGATAGTCCCTTCAAGTTAAGCAATACTATGTACATAAGTTATGTTGAGAATGTCCTGAAATCATTCGTATTTTCTTTTATGAAGTCATATAATCAAGAATTCGATATCATATAATATTAGATGGTTATAATATTTTGCTAGAAACCAATTATAATCTATAGATTGAGAATCTATTACTAATATTATATGATCATATATGGTCACACACCTAAGCAAATTAGATCAAAATACATTTATATTTAGGGACAAATATATTAGATATATGTTTACGTAAAACACACATAAAAAAATAATTGTTATCCTTTGTTATGTGTTGGACTCCAGCCTATTAATTAGAGTAAATGAGATTTAGTTTAATGTGTTTATATTGGGTTGAAACCCATCTTGCTAAACTTAATGTGATTAGGTTATGTGTCTATAAAACTTAAGAAAACGTTAGTTTTCAATAGAGACAACACACAAACACAGCAACCCTAAATCAGAGGCAAAATATTTGTCAAGAGAAAGAGATTTGATCTCAATGGCACTAGCATCCCGTTCCAATCCAATTTGTGTGTGTGTATATCGGTAGATACCGAGGCACTACACTTGGAGTACTAAAAGAATTTCGATTCTGTCAATTAATTCCGCTGCAAAACTTCAAAGTATATTCTAAACCATAAGATCCGATTGTAATTCAGAATTTGCATTAGATTCTGTTTGATTCGTACTTGTTGATTGCTTATGTTGCAAACTAGTTCATTTACTTTCAATCATATTAGAGCATACATGTTTAATTTTGAAATTAGATCTAGTTTAATCTCTATTTTGCTGTAGTTTTTTCATTCTGATTATTTCACGTCTGAAATTGATGAAACGTATTCACAAATTGAGATTTGTTAAGTTGATCGCTTTCGTACTCTTTTGATGATTCGGTTTTGTTCATCGTTTATTGAAATCGAAATTTGAAGTTGAATTGATCATCTGATAATTTGCGTTTATACTTTATGTTGTTTCATAATTGTTATCCGCTTTTGGTTGCAATGGTTTATGAAATCATGTCTAATTAAAATTTCAAGGATTTTCGTTTGAGATTCAAGGCTGCAATTGTTGACTGAAATTAATTGGTTGTTTAATTTAATCTTCACGATCCTTTGAATTACGTGAGCAAGAATTTTCTTTTGAATAAAATTCTGAAATTGTTTTAAAAATATATAAATGATTATTATAATAAGATTATAATTAATTTAGTTACTAAAAGGAAAAGTGAATCTTCTATTTCGTTTATGGTTTTGATACGATCAAATCATAAAAGAAGATTTGGTTCCTTCCTAATTTGATTAGGATTCGACTCTTATTCAATTATATGATAATTAATAATTGTAATTAAGATTAAAATTAATTTAATAATTCATAATCCATAATCCAGTTAGATACATATAAGATATGTATTAGTTATATTTAATTATTTATATTAGATATAAATTTAAATATAAATCAAAATTGGATTAAAATTAATTCCTCACTTAATATCAAGTATTTTGATGGCTATACAATCTGATCAACTATTGAAACTTGTTTCATTGTATGGTTGGCTTGCTCAGCAAGGAATCTACAATTAAATAAGTGAGATAGATAGAAACGGTATCTATGTAAGAAAAGTTTGGTTATACTTGACTAAGTTATCAAAACGGTTATGGGCTTGGAGGCATAAGTTAGATAAACATAAGATGTTATCTAACAACCAAGAATTATATAAGATATAATTAACAAGATGTTGTTTACCTAAATAGCTAGTTATTCAGGTGATGAGTCAAAGCTCACTTGAATTCTAGTGAAATATGGATCTTGGATCATTATATTCATTTTGAGGATAATACTGTTTTGAATATAATGTGAGTTTTCTTAATTGTTGAGATATCTTGTACTTATGAACATCATATTAACATTTGCTATTCATATTAACGTCAACTCCTCACAGTTCATTCTCATTGCCTGTCCTTGAGATGGACAAATCGAATGGGTCGAACTTCCTTGATTGGTATCGAAACTTGAGAATTGTTCTCAAACAAGATAAAAAGGACTATGTCCTTGAAAAAGTTCTCTCTAAAAAACCTAAGACCAATGCTCCACATGCAGAGAGAAATGCTTATGAGAAGCATGTCAATGATATGGTCGATGTGTGTTGTCTTATATTGGCTACCATGAACTCGGACTTGCAAAAGCAATATGAGAACGTGTAGTCACCAATAGGCATAATCACTAGCCTGAAAGGTATGTTTCAGGAGCAAGCACGAACTGAGAGATACCAAACGGTTAAGGCTCTCATTGAGTGTAAGCTGTCAAAGGATAATCCAGTTAGCCCTCATGTCATTAAGATGATGGGTTATATTGATAATCTGGCAAAGCTGGACTGCCCGATAAGCCAAGAGTTAGCTACTGATCTCATATTGCAGTCATTGCCGTCAAGTTATGATTAGTTTGTCATGAACAACTTGACAAAGACTTTGACTGAGCTACATGGAATGCTCAAAACTGCTGAGCCCAATGTTAAGAAGGACACCCCTCATGTTCTTTTGATGCAAAACGGTAAAAAGTTTAAGAAACAAGGCAAAAACAAAGGAAAGGGCAAGGCAAGCTGGATTGAGAATCCGAGCAAGTCTAACCAAGCTTCTAAGTTCAAGTCTGGTCCTTCTGAAGTTGATAAGTGCCATTATTGTAATGGTTCTGGGCATTAGAAAAGAAACTGCAAAAAGTATTTGGAAGATGTGAAAAAGAAGAAGACTTTCGATGCATCGTCTTTGGGTATTTATGTTATAGAAGTAAATGTTACTACTTCTAGTTCTACCTCTTGGGTATTGGATACCGGTTGTGGTGCTCATATTTTTACAAATATGTAGGGCCTAAGCAACAGTAGAACTTTGAAGAAAGGACAAGTGGACCTGCGTGTGGGAAATGGAGCAAGAGTTGCTGCATTAGCTGTAGGAACATATCACTTGTCTTTTCCTTCAGGCTTGGTTTTAGAACCTAATAATTGCTACTATGTTCCTGCTATAAGCATAAATATTATTTCTATTCCTGGTTTGGATTTAGAAGGATTTCATTTTGCGATTGAAGACAAATGTTGCTCATTTAATCGTAGTAACGTCTTTTATAGTAGTAGTTCATTGGAGAATAAACTTTATATTACTAAACCAAAGTATGCCTGTCTATAACATTAATACTAAAAGATTTAAGTCAAATGACACAAATCAAACTTACCTTTGGCATTGTCATTTGGACCNTTCAAATGACACAAATCAAACTTACCTTTGGCATTGTCGTTTGGGCCATATAAATGAGACACGTATTCAAAAGCTTCATAGTGATGGACTTTTGAGCTCATTTGATTTTGAATCATTTGAGAAATGTGAGTCTTGTTTATTGGGAAAAATGACTAAAGCTCTTTTTACGGTCATAGTGAAAGAGCCAAAGACTTGTTGAAACTTATACATACAGATGTATGTGGACCAATGAGTATAAATGCTAGAGGAAACTACTCGTACTTCATCACATTTACGGATGACTATAGTAGATATGGTTATGTTTACTTAATGAAACATAAATCTGAATCCTTTGAAAAGTTCAAGGAGTTTCAGAATGAAGTATAAAATCAGCTTGGCAAGAAAATCTAAGCAGTTCGATCTGATCGAGGTGGAGAATATTTGAGCCAAACTTTTAGTGATCATCTAAGAGAATGTGGAATCGTTTCACAACTTACTCCACCAGGAACTCCACAATTGAATGGTGTATCTGAGAGGAGAAATCAAACTTTATTAGATATGGTTCGATCAATGATGGAGCCATACAGATCTTCCATTGTCCTTTTGGGGATATGCTCTAGAAACATCTACATTTACTCTCGACATATGTCCATCAAAATCAGTTGAAAAGACACCATATGAGATGTGGACTGGAAAAGTTCCAAACTTGTCTTTTCTGAAAATTTGGGGTTGTGAAGTTTATGTTAAACGTATGTTTTCTGATAAGCTTAGACCCAAATCTGATAAGTGCCACTTTGTTGGTTATTCTAAAGAAGCCAAAGGTTATTATTTCTACAACCCTTCCGAGAACAAAGTGTTTGTTGCTCGAAATGATGTTTTTCTAGAAAGAAAATTTCATTCTAAGAGAAACAGTGGGAGTAAAGTACAACTTGAAGAAGTTCGAGAAACACAGGAAATTTCTCAAACTCATGAGGAAGAGAATCAACTAGATCTACGAAGAGTCGTAGAAGAATCTAGTCTTGTGGAACTTGAGGTGCGTAGGTCTGAAAGGATTCGTCACGAACCTAATAGATTTGGTATATGGGTGACAGATCATGATCTATTCCTCATAGAAAGTGATGAACCTATGTCTTTTGAGGAAGCAATGATGGGCCATGACTCTGAAAAATGGCTAGAAGCCGCTGGATCTGAAATGGACTCCATGCATGTGAACAAAGTATGGACTTTGGTGGAGTTACCTGATGGTGCAAAAGCCATTGAGTGTAAATGGATTTTCAAGAAGAAAACCGACATGCATGGTATTGACTATGATGAAACCTACTCCCCAGTCGCAATGCTTAAGTCCATTCGGATTCTCCTAGCAACTGCCACTTATTATGATTATGAGATTTGGCAAATGGATGTGAAAACAGCTTTCCTTAATGGAAATCTGGAAGAGGATGTGTACATGACACAACCTAAAGGTTTCACATCTCCTGAAAATGCTGGGAAGGTATGCAAACTTCAACGCTCAATCTATGGCTTGAAGCAAACATCTCGGAGTTGGAATCTTCGTTTCAATGAAGCTGTCAAAGCGTTTGACTTTATTAAAAACGAAGAAGAACCGTGCATTTACAAGAAGCCTAGTGGGAGAGCAATTGTTTTCTTAGTGTTGTATGTAGATGAAATACTACTCATTGGAAATGATATCCTTTTGCTTCAGTCCGTAAAGACTTGGCTAGGAAGTTGTTTTTCAATGAAAAACATGGGAGAAGCCTCGTATATTCTTGGAATAAGAATCTATAGAGATAGACTAAAAAGCTTATTGGACTATATCAAGATACTTATATTGATAAGATCTTACACAGGTTTAATATGCATAATTCCAAGAAAGATTTTCTACCAATGTCTAATGGTGTTACTCTCAGCAAAACGCAGTGTCCTTCGATGGATGATGAAAGAGAACGCATGAGTAGAATCCTTTATGCTTCTGCTATATGATCTATCATGTACGCCATGCTCTGTACTCGTCCAGATGTTACGTGTGCTTTAAGCATGACGAGTAGATACCAACAAGATCCTGGTGAGAGTCATTGGACTGCAGTCAAGAACATCCTTAAGTATTTAAGATACACTAAGGATAAATTCTTGGTTTATGGAGGAAGTGATGAGCTTGTTGTGAGCAGTTACACTATTCATGGCAATACTGTCTGAAAATAGAATAAGTACAGAGGTTGAATCAATTCGTAAATTCTTCAGCAGAACAGGAAGCCACACAATTTCACATGAAGCAAGAGCTAAAGCTTACTATTCCGCTTCTACCGAAGAACGAAAAACTGTCGGCTAATTTTTTGATTCCCAAGATATCAACAAATCACCAATAAACATCGAGAAACTTGTCGTATACCGACTGCTATCAGGACATGCAGCCTAGTTAGAGTCTGCAAATCCCTTGAGAGAAATGTCTGAAGTTGCAGAATAGAAAAGTTCAACACCAACAGTACCTTTGATATACTGTAGAACATGATAAATTGCATCCAAATGTTTAGTCCATGGAGATGAAGAATATTGACATAGCTTATTCATAGCAAAAGCTATGTCATGACGAGTAATAGTCAAATACATCAATTGACCAACAATTCTACGATTCTGCTCTTTATCTTCTAACAAATCACCATCAAACTTCAACAATTTGAGATTTGGAATCATAAGAACAGAGCATGATTTACAATTTGTCATTCCCACATATTCAAGGAGATTCAAAGCATATTTCCTTTGACATAGAGATAGACTAGCTTTAGATCGAGCAATATCCAATCCCAAAAAGTATTTCAATTCTCCTAGATCACGTAATTTGAATGAAGCATTCAAACTTTGTGTCAGAGAAGTTTCAGCTTCATTACTTGTGCTTGTTATGATGATGTCATCAACATAGACCAAAATAGCAACAAATTCACCATTGTACTCCTTGACAAATAGTGTATGATCACCATAACCTTTAGAGAAACCAAGAGCTAGTAAAGAAGTGTAAAATTTCTTATACCATTACTGTGAAGCTTGTTTGAGACCATATATGGATCTCTTTAAGTGATAGATAGCATTAGGAGGTAAGGTGTCCCCCTTACGTTCTGCATAACCCTCATGAAGCTTCATAAAAATCTCTTCATCCTATTCCCCATTTAGAAACCCATTAGAAACATCAAGCTGTGTCAAAATCCAAATTTTAGAGACTAAAATTTTTAACAAAAGCTTAGTTGTTGCCATCTTAGCAACTGGAGAGAATGTGTCACTGTAGTCTAATCCTTCCTTTTGGTTATATCCTTAGCAACCAGCCGTACTTTACATCTAAGAGTCCCATCAGCATGGAATTTCAATGTAAAAAGCCATTTGCAGCCAATAGTTTTCTTACCCGGAGGTAAAGAAATAATATCCCATGAATCCTTTTCTATAGCACCAGTCAGCTTATCAACAGCTTCACACCATTCCTTGGATTTTTATGCCTCAGCATAAGAATTTAGGATTGGTATTTGTGAAATAGCATTGATATAAGCTGAATAATAAGGTGATAGTTTTGAGTAAGATATGAATGAAGAAGTATGATATTTAGTGATGGATGATGGTTTTGTGAGTGATGAAGAAAGGTTGTAACATTGGTAATCTTTCAAATGAGAAGGTGGTCTTTTAGTGCGGGAAAAAGAAGCATCTGTAGATGGAAGATGCAATGATTGTGTGATAAAAGTGGAAGATGGAACTGAAGGCACATACTCCATTGGTGTAAAAATATCTGACACGAAATCAGAATCTAAACGTGATGCAATGGGAAAGACTTCTTCATGGAAAATAACATTCCTTGAGATGAAAACATTGTTATTCTCCAAATCCACAAGTTTATAATGTTTGTATCCAGATGGATATCCCAAGAATATGCAGGCTCGAGCTCGAGGTTGGAATTTATGATGCTTTGTAGGTGAAGTAGAACCATAACAGTGGCAACCAAAATTCCTTAACTGAGTATAAACTGGTATTTTACCACTCAATATCTCGTATAGTGTCTTATTACCCAGAAGTTGAGATGGAGTTCTGTTAATAAAAAACATGACAGTGAGTACACAATCTCCCTAAAACTGCAAAGAAAATTTTGATTGAAACATAAGTGCACTTGCAACATTAAGGATATGTTGATGTTTCATTCCACCACTAAATTTTTTTCAGGTGTCTCTGGACAAGAGTGATACGCAATGATCCCTTTCTGTTTGTACAACTCTATGAACTTGAGTTCTGGCGCATTATCTGAGCGTACATATTTAACAGTAGTGTGTTGTATTGAGTTTCAATTTGTTGTATGAATGCATGAAAAACAATGAGAACTTATGTTTTTGTGCACAACAAAAATATCCATGTTGCTCTAGAATGATCTTCAACAACAGTGTGAAAATATCTATATCCATAAATAGTTTCAACTGAAAACCCCAAACATCTATATGTAAAAGCTCAAAGTTGGAATTACATATATCCTTCGGGGAAGGAAATGACAACTTCTTCTGTTTAGCCAAGTGACAAACATGACAAAAGTGCCTTTGTTCTTGTGTTTTGTAGTGCCTAAAACTTCATAAATAGTATCCAATCTTTCATAAGATGGGTGACCAAGCCACTTGTGCCACATTCTAACATCAACTACAACATTAAGAGAAACTGAAGTAGGTTAAGATCCAGTACATACAGGTTCGAGATCTTTCTACTCATTCCAATTGTCAACCCCCTGGTATGATCCTGAAGTTCACAAAAAGACTTATTAAATATACATCTAATTCCATGATTAGTTGTGAGTGAGATAACACTGAGGAGATTGAGTCGAAATTTGTGAATAAACAGCACATTGTTGAGAGTAATATGTTCATTAACTGAACTGTGCCTACTCTACTGACATCAATCTTAGATCTTGTAGGTAAATTCACAGAACTCATAACAGAAGTATTCAATGTAGTGAATAAACTTTGATCATGAGAAACATTATGAGTTGCTCCTGAGTCAATAATCCAAGTATTTAAAGAAAGACAATGTTTGGACACTGTCAATATACCAACAAAGCAGTAAGTGGATTTGGAAAAGGAGATACCCGAATTACTTCTTGCAATTTTGGATGAGCTAGCTTCAGCTGGAGCAGAGACATTAGAAGATTGCAGTTGAGAACTGAACAATGCTATGAATTGTTGAATTTGATCCTTACTGAGATTACCAATAACTCCCTCAAGATTTGATGGAGTATTCACATTAAGTGAATGAGTCAAAACAACATTCGTAGTTACTGGTTTCACAGATTGTGATTTACCATTGTTTTTACCCTTGGGAGTATAATATGGAGGAAAGCCATGCTTCTTGTAACACTTCTAACCAACATGTCCAACACGGTTACAAAAGAGCAAAATGGATGTCCCTTAGCTGCATTGGACTGAGAATAACAGATTGAAGCATCTTCTGAAGCTGGAATTTCAGAGACTTGGAAAGCAGTTGCAGGAACACTCATAGTGTTAGAGAATCCACGCTAATTATAATTCTGATCAAGTATATTATATACCTCAACAAGGGAAGGAAGATATTTCTTCATGATAATCTGATGCTTAATGATTTCATATGAATCATTAAGACCACCAAGAAACTTGATAATACGAGCACGCTCAGTTTTGAGTTGTGATGAGCTGCTTTAACAAACACAAGGTTCATTTGTTTCCTCTATGCTGTCAAGATTGTCCCAAAGAGTTTTGAGAGAAGTATAGTAGTCTGAAAGAGACAATGATCCTTCCTAGGAATCATGAATCTGTTGAAGCAGATTGAATATTCTAGGCAAATTTGTCATATGAAACCTACCATACACATCATTCCAAATATCTGAAGCATCATTTCAACGTAATATACTTCGATATATCTGAGGAGAAACCGAATTCAATAGCCATGATTTAACCATGTTGTTGCATATGGACCAAATACCAAAATGTGAAGCAGATTCCAGAGGTCTAGCTACTAATCCATCAATAAATCCTAGTTTGTTCTTTGCATCTAATGCAATTTTCATAGTAGCATTCCAATCATCATAGTTAGCCCCATCTAACCGAATATAAATGTTTCGCAAACCTGGATGATCACCATTATACATAAAGAAAGGAGACTGGCTCGGATCATTCGAATTTAGAGTCATGACTGCTTGCGAAGCTCCAGAAGCTTGAATCAGACTTTATGGAAGAGTATTCGGAGGAGAATTAGTCACGTTACCTAATCGATTCGTCCGACGAGAGAGATTTGATGAAGAGCTCACTGAAATTCGCAGTCTAGAAGAACAGCGAAGTGTATTCATCACCTTAACCATTGTAGAAGTTTATATGTTCAACGGAAGGAAAAATGGACGAAAAAATGAGGATCGATTAAAGAAAATAGAAGCTATCACAAGGAATTTGAGCTCAAAAATAGCTCTGATACCATACTAGTTGTGAGAGAGAAAGAGTTTGTTATGAAACTAATTTTCTGAGTAATCTCAAATGAATCTGGACATTTATTTATATACAGTTCGAAACATAATTAGCTAGTAACTAAATAAAGTAAATTACAATAATATTAAATAACACATTAGAAAATCTCTGCGTTTTAGCTAGAAAGAGTGTCAGATTTCTTCATTGGAGTTGAGCTTCTTCTCCCGGTTTCATCTCACCTGATCACATTTGTGTACCCCTTATTGATCACCTCAACTCCTTTCGATACTCTTAGTCTGTATCTTATCTTCTTTTTCAACAAATCTCCTTCATCTGATGCTCTGCCTCCTATCATATCTTTTTTCCTCTTCCTATTACTAATCTTACTTTTCTTTTCATCATCACTTTCTTACATGCATAGATCATCTAGTCTTATTTTTATTTTCCTCCGTTCCACTAGGTTTATTAATGTCTCTCTTTTCAGATTTCTTTTTTACTAAACATCTCCCTGGTTCCTCTGGTTTTTTTTCTCAATGGATCGATAACTAGATCTCCTTTTATAAACTCTCTCTTAGTTAAAATTACAACATTCCTTGCTCTGTGATGTTTACAGAGTGCTAATCCCTGTCTGTATGTTGAATCTGTACAAAATTTTACCATCATATATCTATTCCTGTTTGGTGCTTCAGCCTTGATCATTCAAAACAGAGCACTATGATTTGGGATTTCACTTCTGATCTTCTGATACAGAGAATTTTGATTGTGAGCCATTAATTACTGAATCTAATGGATGACTCGTTACCATTAGGAGCTTTCCAAGCTCTGACAGTCGCTGATGAGGAACCCATCGACTTACCTATACTGGGTCAATACTCCAATTATCAAGATGATGCATGTGACCTAATTGGTCGACTCCTAAATCCTCAGAAGCAGAACATGGCCAAAGTGATGATTACCATGCCTCGTATTTGGCGTACTTTCACTAGAATAATTGGCACGGTGCTGTCTCATCACCACTTTCAATTCAAATTCCCCTCAACCACGTCTACAAAATGCCAGTACCATGCAATTGCTTCAAAGCCAACCTGATAGAGGAATCACTTATGGTCGTCACTAAAATGGGACTTTGGAATTTTGATGATTGGGGCATAGTAGTAGAAAGGAAAAGATATCAGCTGGAGGATTACACAATTAGTAAGTTCCATTGTGGATTCGTCTGTACAATATTCCGGTTCAACATCACACCTCTAACTTCTTTACTATGGTGGGTAGTACCATTGGCTTTGTGCCAGAGGTTGATCATGATGAAAACCGAACCAAGCTTCATCAATTTATTAGGGTCAAAATCCTCCTCGACCTCGAATCACCTCTGCGGCCGCAACGTAACTTCAGACTTCCCAACGGTAACATTATCAACATCAAATTTGAGTATGATAGGGTTAAAAAAACTTGCTTCAACTATCATCGTCTAACTCATGACAAAGCTCATTGCCCCTGGACTTCCTATATATCACCTACAGTGCCTACTAGCAACCCTGATAAGGATGTCCCAGATTTAACATCCCACACTCCTTTGCCTAAGCCAGACTCCCTACCTGGCAATTCATAGCCTAACGCAGAGAGCTCTACAAGACCCCACTCTCTTATTGCTAATGAAACCTCACTTAAACTAGTGGCTGAACACAAGGCTAAGAAAATTAATTCAGACTCACAGGTAAGTGCTTCTACCTCTTTGAGTTTAGCTATTAACAAGATACAAGGAGACCGCAACAATGCCTTACAAAGTTCATCACCAAATAAGGATTCTTCCCTACACTTCTCCCATTCAGGAGGAGTTAATCGCTTTAGTAAGCTTCCCTCTAGATCAACCCTCAAGTATACCTAGCAATCAAAACGACTAAACCAACCTCCCCCAGCAACTTGAGGATAAAGGCCAACTTAGTTCACATCCTCAGACTATTATTTCTTTTAACCAACCGAAGCCTTCGAAAAAGAGTAAGATTTTAAATGATTCTTTTACTACTATGAAAGATTCAGAAACTTCGAAGCACTCTGGTATGGTGGCTCTCCTTAAGCCACCCGAGTCCAAATGAGTATCCTCAGTTGGAACTGTTAGTGTCTGAGAAATACCCTGACAGTTCGAAGTCTAAAGGAAATTTGCAAGTCGATATTTCTAGACTACTTATTTCTCATGGAAACTAAAAAAACTACGGATTATGTTTCTTCTGTTCAAAAATAGCTAGGATACCAACATGCATATATCAATGACCCAGTCGGACTTAGTGGTGGGTTAGCAATCTTTTGGAAGCATCAGGAAGACTTAATTATATTACAAGGTGATCATCATATTATTGATACTAAATTTCGCATTGGTATGCATATGTTTTTTTTTTTTCCTTCATATATGGACATCTGGCTCACCATCTAAGACAATAGGTTTGGGACCAATTACTCTCTATTAACCATTCTCAAAATTCTGCTTGGCTCTTGATAGGAGACTTCAATGCAATTCAGAATAATAGTGAAAAATCTGGTGGCCCAATTCGTCCAGAACGAACCATGGTTCAATTCCGGAATTTACTCACAGAGTGTGGAATGCAAGAATTCCCTTGTTCTGGACCCTATTTTTCTTGGATTGGTCATCGCCTCACCCACTGGGTCCAAATACGACTTGATAAAGCCTTTGGAAACGATGATTTTGGTGCAAGTTTCCTAGGACACATACTAAGTACTTGGACATTTTTGGTTCAAATCACCGACCAAATCACACTTCCTTTGCAGCAAATGACTATGTTTTTGCTAAAAGATTCTTCTTTGATAAGAGATGGATATTTAATAAGGATTTCAACTTGCTAAGTGCTCAGAGCTGGAACACAATGACTGGTCCCTCCCTTTTCTATGACAGACTCCGATACTGTAGGTCTAAAATCTCCAATTGGAAAAGACTCAAGCAAACAAACTCCTCTCTTCGTATTAACAGTTTGCGCTCCCAACTTCAAGAAGAGGTTACTAAACTCAACCCATACCTTGAGAAAATAGCACACCTCAAAATGGATCTCACCAACCATATAAGAGAAGAGGAGGAGTTCCGAAAAAAAAAATTAAAAGAGAAATGGTTGAGAGATGGGGATGCTAACACCAAGCTCTTTCACAATAATGTAAACAGACAAAGGAGTAGAAATTGTATTCATTGCTTACATGACTCAGATGGTAATTTACAGTACTTGGAGGGTTCTAAAGGATCTATAGCGTCTCAATATTTCCAAACTTTGTTTACCTCCTCTTACTCAGAAGACATCCACCTCCTGACTCAATATATTCACCCCAGGGTCACTAAAGCGATGAACGACTTACTTCTAGCTCCAGTATCGAGTGAGGAAATCAAAAACACAGTGTTTAATATTAATGCTGATAGTGTACTCGGACCAGACAGTATGACTGATCGTTTCTTCCAACGCTACTGGGAAATTATTGCTCCACAATTAATTGTAGAGGTTCAGAAGACGTTCGAGGAAGGAGTTTTCCCTGCTGAATGGAACTACACATATACCAGTTTGATTCCCAAGATTGAGAACCCAGTTCACATGACTGATTTTCGTCCTATCAACCTCTGTTCAATGACTTACAAAGTGGTTTCCAAGATTATTACACGTCGACTCCAACCTCTATTATCTGAAATCATCTCAAAAACTCAAGGAGGCTTTACCTCGGGAAAACTTATTAGTGACAATATCATGATTGCCCATGAGATAATACACCACATCACCACCAAGCGTAGTGGATATGATAAATTCATGTTTGTGAAAACGGACAATTCAAAGGCTTATGATCGCTTGGAATGGAATTTCTTGTCTAAAGTCTTATCCCAACTGGGTTTTGATGAAAGATGGATTCAGCTAATTATGTATTGTGTTTCTTCGGTCTCCTACTCTGTTCTTGTAAATGGTCAGGCTCATGGACTCATTCAACCCCAACGAGGACTCAGACAGGGAGATCCAATATCCCCTTACCTCTATATTATTTGTACATAAGCCATTATTGGAAAACTTAGCTTTCTTGCGGATCAAGGTACTCTAACATGCATCCGATTCCACAGCTCAGCACCTAGACTTAATCATCTTCTGTATGCTGACGATAGTCTGTTTATTTGCCAAGCCAATCCTAAGGAAGCTACAGTTCTTAGAAATGCTTATGGGAATACTCCTCAATTTCTTGTCAGAGTATTAATTATAGTAAATCTGCTATTACTTTTGGTGCCTCCTCTTTTATTACCAAACAACAGATTCGAAATATCCTCAACATTCATTCTACACATGGTATGGAGAAGTATTTGGGTCTACCAGAGTCTTTTAAAGGATCCAAAACAAAAATATTTCAATTTATCACTGATAGTCTTAAACAGAGGACAACTAATTGGTTTTCAAAGACATTATCCTTAGGTGGCAAGGAGATAATGTTAAAGATTGTTGCAATGGCTCTTCCCATTTATGCAATGTCCTGTTTTCGACTTACTAAAACTCAGTGCAGGAAATTAACCAGTTTGATGAGATCATATTGGTGGAATTGGGATCTTGATACTAAAAAGATCCCATGGGTTCCTTGGAAGCAACTTTGCAAATAAAAAAATACGGTGGCTTAGGCTTCAGAGATTTTGAGAAATTCAATACGGCTTTATTGGCTAAGCAAGCATGGAGGCTCCTATGTCACCCTACATCTCTTTTTGCTAAAGTTTATCAATCTATTTACTATAATAACTCCAACTTCCTTAATAGTGAACTAGGATCAAGACCCTCATTTGGTTGGAGGAGTATTCAACATGGTAAAGGACTTCTGGTTCAAGGTCTTATTAAGCAAATTGGCAATGGTCAAGATACATATGTTTGGACTACTAACTGGATTATGGTCTCTAGACCACTGATACCTATTAGCAAAGAACCCATTTTTAATGTTGAACTGAGAGTCTCTGACCTTTTATCACAGACTAGTTGGAACATGGACCGGGTAAAGACCACATTTCACCCCTTAGAGATTCGACGAATTAGACTAATCACTCCAGCACTGGAACTAGAGGATCAATGGATTTGGAGTTTTAATAGATCATGCAACTATTCGGTTAAGAGTGGATACTGGCTAACTAACAACCTTAATGACTATGGCTCTCTAGTTTTGCTTACTTCCCCAAGTCAAGAAACAATCCTCAAGAGATCTATTTGGAGACTACAAGCCCCTAACAAGATCAAGATCTTTATCTGGAAAGTGCTATCGGGAGCTCTAGTAGTTAATTCCCTTCTAGCACAGAGAACTGTGATCCCATCACCATTATGTACTATCTGTGAATTGGAAGAGGAAACCATTAATCACCTCCTTTTTCTATGTCACCCGGCAAGACAGTTATGGGGACTATCAAATTTCCCTACTCCTCAAAATGGATTTCATACTACATCGTTGATAGCTAATTTCAGGCATCTTTTTGATATCAACAAATATCCTCATGTTCCTGAAGAGTGTAGGAATTCTTTCCCCTGAATTATTTGGACTACCTGGAAAAATAGAAATACAACAGTCATCAAAAAACTACTCCGAATATTAGATTTATAGCTCAACAAAGCCTTGTGGATTACAAAACTTGGTTCAATCTGAGAAGGAGGTCTATCACAAAGTCGGAATACAGTAAAACCCATTCCCATCTTGGCTCTGATCCAAAGGACATAGAAACCAAATATACATCATGGTATAGAATCTCTTGGAATAAATGGTCTGGATTTCATGGACGTGCCTGGATTATAAAAAATAATGAAGACAACTTTTTCCTCCACTCAAGACATGTTCTTCAAGGTACGGGGCCAAAACTTGTTATGGAGCTTAAGGGTATGATTTGGCTCCTCCAAAGTATCCAGAACCTCAAGCTCTCACCACTTACTGTGCTTATTAAAAATGAGTCACTTCTCCAAGCCATATCAGCACCTACCTTGTGGCCTCGCTTCCAATTCCAACTAGACCTCATTCAACAACTTCTAGTCCAATCCACCACACTTAGACTCTAAGTAACCTCTACCTTGATCTCTACTTGGACTTTCAGAATCGCTCGAAGTGTGACTGCGGACAACAGATTCCACGATTATATTGGTCGAGGAATACCATGTTGGCTTTCCTAACCCATTTTTATCAGTCATCATGGGTGAACCATCCTCAAAAGCTCCAAGGACTTTTTAGTTCCTTCTATCTCAAGCTTCGTGCCTTGCTTCTAAGATATCAGATCTAGTTCCCCCCTTATGTCTTTTGTTGTCGTAATATCTAGTCTATCGTGTCTAACTTTTGGCTTCCAACTATTTTTTCCTTCAGTTTGTTATTTTCTTTTTTAATTTTAATCTTTGTACCAGTTGGATTATCAGTTGAATGTCTACTTAATTTCCGGAAAAAAAAAATAATAAAGTAAACTGGTCCATACATCTAATAGTCAGGGTTTGAGATTTGGATTATGAGTTACATCTAGATAATTGTCTACATTTTAAATTTTAAGGGAATCAGATCCAAACATTTTATCTCCGATTCTAGAGTTTCATTAGACTAATTACAATGGTGGAATGTATGGGTGTTGGCAAAATTTTGTCAACTGTTGACAAAAAAAGAAGAGTTTGCAATAGTTGAGATTTGATGACATGGCTTCAACACTGTGAGAGTTTGACAAGACCGTGAATTTGTGAAAATGTGACACGTGTCACGTTTTCATTGGTTACCTATTTTTTATAATTATAAATAGGTTAAACACGTGTCATTTTCTTATTGGTTACTGAATAAACATATTTTTTTTCCACCTCAATCATTGGAGAACAATTATCTTATAAAATATTTAATATAACTTTATAAAATTTATACCAAAATTCATTATTTTTCATTTTCTATAATTTGAGACTAGTTTCACTCAATTCGGACACATAAAAAAATTATATTTTCTACTACATTTTTATTATCGATATATTTTTAGGGAAATAGATTCTAACAATAACCCCTCCCAAAATTCTTCTAATTACCCATCTAACTACC